>JASMMZ010000008.1:10113455-10189579 GCA_038502455.1 Anisogramma anomala | reverse complement strand
GCCTCCCACTACTACGACGCCTCGCCCTTCCACCGCCTGATCCCCGGCTTCATGGCGCAGGCCGGCGCGCCCGCCCGCCCGGCGCCGCCGGCCCGCCCCCGCGGCGGCTGCAGCATCTGGGGCGGCGCCTTCGCCGACGAGCTGCGGCCGGCGCTGCGGCACTCGCAGCGCGGCGCCGTGTCCATGGCCAACCGCGGGCCCGGCACCAACGGCAGCCAGTTCTTCATCACGTTCGCGCGCGCGGCGCACTTGGACGGGCGCAACACCGTCTTCGGCCGCGTGCTGGGCGCGGAGAGCTTCGCGACGCTGGCGCGGCTGGAGGCGACCGCGGTGGACGGCCGCGGCCGCCCGGCGGACGGCGCCGGCGTCCGGATCGAGCGCGTCACGGTGCATGCGAATCCGCTGGCAGGCTGAGGGCGGCAAGGACGCGGTGCCGGGGAGGCGGAGCGAGCTTGGCAAGATGTGGCGGAAACCGACTCGGGGGAGAGGGGGCCGCGGCACGTTTGCGCACTATGTGTCGTCGCCGATGGGGTTCTGCCCACAAATGCAGGGCGATGAAAGAAGCGCCGGTGGTGCTGGGGATCAACCCACCCCCGACATGCAACAAGGGCTTCTTCTGGGTTGGCCGTCAAGAGGAACTAGCCGGTGTGGGTGCCCCAAACAAGGCTTCCCACGGCGGTTTCCGCCCGCGCGACTATCTATCCACATGTCCAGCCTGCCACTCGCTTGGAACCGCGCTTCCGGTGATCTCTGTTCTGCGCCACCGAGCATCGCGCGAGGCTGTGGCGGACGAGGGCGTACCCACTGTGAGGGTACCACCGCCGCTGCCGCTGCCGCTGCCTGGAGCAAGAAGTGCAGCGCCTATCTTCCACAGCCAGTCGCACGGGCTTTTATCAAGGACTGCGAATTCGACCAACCTACGAAGGCCAGCAGCAGCACCAGCAGCAGCAGCAGCAGCAGCAGCAGCATCCAGCGACGTAAACGCTCTCTCCTAAAACACATGAAAAAGCCTAGCGACTCCGAGGCAGGCAAAGGGCCAGAAACAGGCCCGGCCGCCTGTGGAACGGGAAAAGCCCCACGCAGGATTGGTTCCGAAGGACCTCGACGTGGGTTTGGCAGCGTCACGTGTGCGTGTTTGTAGACGCGCACCTGTCCTTCGTTCGTCTTTGTCCGCGGCTTTCATGAGGCGGCGGCGGCGGCGGCGGCGGTCACCTTGGCAAGGCGCACAGGACTTCGTGCAGGTCCCCGACTCCGGAGGGCACGAGGGAGGCGCACCATCGGCCAATCTGGCGGACAAGCCTCCTCCGCAGAGCTCCGAGGAACAACATGGCTCGTCCCCCATCCGCAGTGGAGTCGAGTCGTTCATCAAGTTCAAGCCCTGCACCCGCAGTAGCAGTAGCAAGCATTCGGATCAGGTCTGTGGGGGGGGGGCGGGGCTGTCGTGGCCGAGTGCCAATGGCAGGTGTAGGTTTGACCAACCATCCATCCATCTATCACCCTTCTCTCCGGATGCCAAATGTGGGGAGTCCCGAGTAGGTGCTGTTTTTCCCACACTCTCTGGGGGAAAAAAAAAAAAAAAAAAACACCTCTGAATGTTCTATCGGTAGCGTTTCGACCGCAGAGTTGAGTGAGTGACTGATCGATCCTCCTGCCACTGTCGGTCTCCTCGCCCTGTGCCACGCACGCACGCGCGCTACACGCTGCATTGGCGTGCAATACATCCCGTTGTTCATGCCAGCCTGGGAGGGGGGGGGAGGGCTGGTCCTTTCCTTGCGCCCCGCCCTCCGGAAAGATCCAGACTACGAATCTCTTCCCAGGAGCCTCCCCTGCCTTTTCCACAACCCCCCTCGGCAGTATTTTTTGGGGGGGGGAGGAGGGAGGGCAGTTCACACTGAAGTCAGATCACATGGCCACGTCGTTCATAGAACCGAGTCAACGATGCCCCGTTCTACCCTTCTATCAACCCAGGGGGAGGAGAGCAGTCATCCCAGCGCAAGCTTGCGTGTGTGTCCCATGATGTGGGCGGTGGTCTGGTTGTTGACGCCTTCGGTTTGGCCAAAGAGCGTGTGAGGGCACCGGCCCCGGCCCGGCCCGGCCCGGCCTGTAGATACAACCGTATCTACCCTCGTATTTTGCTTGCATGCTCCTCGTCATAGCACTTGGAGGTTTCGTCGGTCCTAGTTACGACAAGTCTGATCCAGGCGCGGGAACGGGAGCGCGACCACGGCTGGTAGTAGCATGCAGTCAGCATTGCACAGGATATAGTACCGATGCAACCCAAGACCCTTCGGGACCCATCGGGGTTGATCACCCACAGAATTCCCTACGAAGGACAAGACAGGAAAATAGGAAGCCAAAACAAAAGAAAGAAAAAAAAAAGAGTGTGGACTCCGTGCCTGTACCGAATGCCGAGCCGAAAAACCCCCCAACCCCGTGTGTAATGCTTCCCTCGCTCTTTTATCTCTCTCTCCCCACGCAGAAGCGTACCTGGCCTATTGATCCTCAACCGCGTCGTCTCTCTTGCAATGCGTGGGCGCGCGCGATGCATCGGGGTCCTCGCTTTCCCGTCCCCGAGCCCACACCTCAACGCATCCCTTGCCGCCCACGCGCCCGCCCGCCCCATATATGCCCAAGGGCTGCGGTGCGGCGTGTACACGAGCATGCATGCATAGCAAAACAAAACATAAAAAACCCCTTTTCTTTGAAGAAAAAAAAGAAAGGCTCCCCCTCTATTCAAATCAACCCGCGTGGGTCCTGCCGCTGCCGCTCTCGCTGCCGCTGCCGTCCGCCGCGACGTCGCTGTACCCGTCGGCCGGCGGCGACGGCGGCGACGGTGGCATGCCGAGCGCCCTGCTCTCGTGCTCGGTGAGGCCCTTTCGGATCGCGAGCACGCTGTCGACGATGACGGCGTCGATGCCCTCTTTGACCTGGCGCTGTTGCGCGGGGGAGGGAGAAAAAATCACCAGTTAGCAATTCATCTCCTTTTTTTTAAAAAAAAATTATTTTTTCCCTTGTTTTCCGTAGTGGGTCCTTGGACTCCAAGTGGCTTGAAGGTGGGGCCGAAAGAGAAATAGACGTACCTGCACCATTAACGGGTCGTTGTTCTCGACGCCGTAGCTCACACACACCAGCCCGTGCTGCTTCACGACGCGCACCAGCCGCGGCGAGTTCGTCAGCGGCTCCGTGTTGCTCACGATGCCGAGTAGGTTCCAGCGGCTGGCGAAGCGGATCGCCTCCTGCAGCGACGAGGCGCGCACGTCGCCGACGGGGCTCGTGCCGGCGTCGGTGAGGAACATGATGGGGAAGTTGGGCTGCTTGAAGCTCAGGCACAGGCAGATGTCCGGGTTGAAGCTGCTGAAGATGATGTGGCGGCTGGCGTCGCGCAGGTCGTAGACCTTGGCCAGGACCGTGTCGCAGAAGCTGTTGAGCTCGACCGCGTACGCGTCCATGTCGTGCTCCTCAGACTCGTGAAGCATCGGGTACTTCATCTCGATGTTGAAGCCGACGCTCGGCGGCAGGTCGCGGAACAGGTCCTCGAGCGTTGCGAACGGCGCCTGGATGAAGTTGCCGCGGCTGTTGCCCTTGTAGCCCTTCTCCTTGAAGTCGCGCGTGTGCTTCATGCGCTCGCTCGCCACGCCCGCCGGCAGCGCGCCGACGCCGTAGCCGACCGACATGGAGCGCTGGCGCGGGCCGGGCGAGGCGTTGCGGGCGACGGGGGCAAAGGAGGAGGAGGAGGAGGAGAAGGAGCTGGCCACGTTGGTGGGCACGGATTCCTGCACCTGCAGGGTCTGGCGAAAGATCTCCTTGCCGTTAGGGCGGCGCGCGTCCGGGTTGATGTGCAGGAACTGCTCGAGGGTGAGCGTGTGCACGGGCGCGTCGATGCCGGTTTCCGAGACGAGGAAGTCGTGGTAGATGACAGGGACGTGGTCCTTGGTGAGCTGCACGTCGAACTCTACGTACTGCGCGCCAAGATTGGCGGCCGCGATGAAAGACTCGACGGTGTTCTCGCCCAGCTGCAGGGACCGGTTGGTGGTCATGTTCTTGCCGAGGCCGCGGTGGCCGATGACCATGGTCGATGCGAGCTTCTTCCAGTACGTCTGTTCGCTGGTCACCTCCATGTTGGGATGCGAAAAGGGCGTCACGACGAGGAAGTTGAAGTTGACGGTGCCGATCACCTCGAGGGTGGCGGACGACATGACAGGCACGCAGACATCGCCTTGCAGGTTCATGCGCTTGGAGCCGACCGAGGGGCGGACGGTCGACAGCAGCGCGACGCCGCGGCCGATCTTGTTCTTCTCGTTGCCGGAGTAGGTGGGCACGATGTCGAAGAGCAGCTTGACATGGGCGGCGTTCTTGGTGGTGAAGACGATGGGCTCGGTCGAGATATTCTCGTGGACAGGCAGGTCGATGATGGTCGGCTCGCCCTGAGCCCCATGCGCGGAGACCACGACGGACAGGGCCGTGTCGAGCTGGGTGGTGTGGGCCTCATTCAGGGGCACTCGGTCGAGCTTGACCGCATTGACGTCCTTTCGCATGTCCATGGAGCCCAGACTGACGAGCACCATGCTCTCCTCCTTCAGGTAACGATGCCCGAAGGTCTTGACCGGCTCAGCAGGAACTCGCGACGCTCCATTCGACCGGCGATCTCCCAGAGACGAGACCTCTGCGGGCGACGTGCCACTCAGGTCCCTGCCCTGGCTCTCCTCGCTGTTGGGTGGGGCTTTGGCGTTGATCTCGTCCACGTGGGTGTGCTCCTTCAGCAGCCTGGCGATGGGCATGTGGCCTCGGAGCGACGCGTGCTCCTTGGCCGTCCAGCCGGACGAGTCGAGCTTGTCCACATCAGCACCAGCCTCGACCAACAGCTTCGCAACCGATAGGTGGCCATCCACGGCGGCGATGTGCAGAGGCGTCCAGTTGAACGTCTTCTCGACCGGGTTCAGGTTGGCCGTCTGCTCGTGGGAGCCCTCGATCAAGATGCGCGCGCACTCATCGTGTCCGAACCTAGCGGCGATGTGCAGGGCGGTCTCGCCGGCCTTGTCCTGCCAGTTGACGTCCACACCGGCATCGACGAGCAGTTTGACGATGCGCTTGAAGTTGGACTTGGTGGCGATGGCCAAGACGGCGCTTGACTTGGAGACCTCGCGTCTGATAGCGCTCTTGTCCTCGTTCGGGCCTTGCCAGTTCTCACCCTGCAGTAGCGCCTGCGTCGTCAATGCGTGGCCCCCGATGACACTAAGATGAAGCGGCGCATTGCCCTCCTTGTCCTGCCACTCGGGCGCATCGATGCCCTCTTCCACGTCGAACATGCCCCACTCTTGCATCTTCTCCATGATGACCTTGCAGACCACGACGAAGCCGAACTGGGCGGCATAGTGGAGCGGCAGACGACCAAAGGAGTCTCGGATGAGCAGAGCAGACCGCTGATCCTGGCGGAGCTTTGCGAGCAGATAGATCAAGGTGTCGACAGCCTCGTCGTCCTTGTCCAACAGCTTCTCCTTGGTCTCGTCCTCAAGGGGAGCAGGCGACGCCGCGGGCGTGATGTACTGGGATGCGTAGTGGTTGCCGGCGGGGAACGGGTACGCGGGTGCCTCGTTCTCTCCCGTCTTGACCTGCTTGGTGCGACCGATGTGGATCACGAGGCGGTGGATGCAGTTGCGCTCGTTGATGTCGTCGGGCTCGTCCAGGGTCTGAATGCGGGAGAGGAGGTACTCGATGGTGCGCTTCGACCGGGCAGAGATGGACCGCTGCAGGAGGTTTTGAAGCAAGCTCTGCGCAGTCCCGTCCGATAATGTGAGGCTAGTCTCGGCCAAACGCGCGTCCAGCGCGATGACGTCGTCGTCGCGGATGGCCTGATCGAGCTGGTCGAGCAGCGCCGAGGGCACCGTCAGCATGGCCTTCGCGGACGCCCGCCCCAGCGAGCGAATCGACCGTTCGGATCTGCTGTCCTCCATGTTCCTGTCGTCGCCGATGGCCGACAGCCACTTGTTGATGTCCATCAGGAGGCGGGCGATGGTGTTGTCCTTGGCGAACGGTTTCGGATCGACCTTGGTGGCGATGTAGCGGTGCTGGGTGGCCGAGTTGGGGACCTTCTTGTCCAGCTTCTTTGTGATCTTGACAAAGCCACGCCTGTTGATCTCGCCAAACCACTGCAGGTTGCGGAACTGGGAGCGCAGCTCCAACAGGGCACCCATGAGCTCCTCGGCCTCGTCGACATCCAGATTGCCGACATCCGACAGCTTGCCATAGCGGTTCTGCAGCAACTTGAGGCGGCGACATGCATCGGAGAACTTCTTGTTGTAGAAGGAGTCGACATCCTCGAGGTTGCGGTCCAGGGCAAAGAAGAATTCTGTGGGAATGATGGTTAGGCGACTGGGCTCAGCCCCTCCCTACTAACAACCAAGAGGAAGTCCATCTCAGCATGAGGTTTGTTTACCTGCTAAGTCCACATTGTCTCCATTGTGAGAAGCCTGAGAGGCAGCCTTGACAAGCTTCTTGAGGCCCTTGTAGTTGATGTAGGCAGATGCCCACTCGGGCACCTGGTTGCGTGGAAGACTACGAGGACATCAGCAGTGGAACCAGGAACCAGATGGAAGAACCAACCTGCGTCCAAACTTCATGCTGGAAGAGGGAAGTTGACTGTGAGAGCTTTGCAATGTTTTGCCCAGTTCTTGGATTTTGTTGCTGTCGCAGGTCGGCTGTGGCAGGGCCAAGGCACTGGTGGGGGGGAGGGGGGGGGGGTCTTAGGTCACAAGGGGCTCGAGAGCCTGCATCTTGGTTTTTGAAGAGAGAGAAGACTCGAGGGAAGACTCGAGGGGTCGTAGGGTAGGTAAATTTTTGGTAAGTCTGTTGTTTTGCTGGCTGTGGAAAAGACCCTGACAAACAAAGAGGTGGAGTTGGTGATAGCGTGCTGTGGACACTTTTGGTTCTTTAACAGTGCTGTACGTACGTTCGCCTTCAGGTGCTAGTCGCCCTGCCCTGCTCTGCTTTTCAGGGTCCACCTACTTGTGGAGTGCAACTGCAAAGAATAGCCCGATTAGGTTCCCCAGCTTCCGTCCTGGGGATCCCAGATACCATTTGCTTATTTCTATCTTTTTCGTGTTTGTTCGTTTGCTCGGGCTGTGGATGTTCTCAGCGAGATGTCGGGTCTGGTGTCCAAGAAAAGAAGAATAAAAAAAGACAGAGGGTGCAGCCACTGAAAGGCGAGTATAAAGACACGTTCCCAGTGGCCACAACAATGACCAGGAAAGATGAACCTTGTGCATCTGCGATCCCGATCCATGCCTGATCCATGCCTGATCCATGGGTGAAACTTCTTGTCCTCTTGTCTGGGTGACCATTTTTGAACTTGAACTCTGGCGATTCCTCTGAGCCCCTCTATTTCCCACACGTGAGGAAAAATGACAAGTGATAGTCACTTGCTGTGGACTCATCCGCTGCGTCTGCCCCCCCTCGGCTATGCTCACCCCTCCATCCTGGTCCCGCCACATTCCAGGGGGGTCCAGTCCAGTCAGCTTTGCCCCTGCCCATCCGTGCTTTTGGCGCTCGTCATCACTGGTTCGGCATGATGATGTCTCCTTGTACTATTACGAAAAACCGACACTCGCTAACATGCCACCACAAGCGATTACGCATCTCGCACCGCACCTGCTCAGTCCCCAAACACCCACAACAGCCCGAGACAAGACAGGCACCTGCCAGGCCCAGACAGACTGTCTTGCTAGCAAACGCTCATCACCCTGGAAGGCTCTTGGCAAACCTGCCGGTCGCCGGTCGCCATCCTCCGGTGCTCGGTCACCCTGCCTGCACAAACCGGACCCTTGGAGATATAAATATACCATTAGCAACCCACAATGATCTGATCAATACACACACACCGCCGGCCGGCGCGGCATGAATCGACAAATTTGGCATTTCTTCTCGCTCTTTCTTCTGCCAAGCCGCACCGTGGTCGTGGTGGGCGGCCAAGCCCTGACGGCCCCCCGTCTCCGCCCTGGGCCACAGGCTGCCTTCCTCCGTCTCTGAGCCACGCGGCTAGCCCCCGTCACCTTCCTCGGCCCGCGCCTAGGGCTTCGAACGATCCAGCCTCCGCCACCCGAATGGGGACTTGAGATGCAGCAGCTCCAGCAGGTCGTCCATGACCCTGCGGCCCGTGAGCAGCACCAGCTCGGCGTGCATGCGGAACCGCAGCGTGTCGCTCGTGATGCCGCGCCGGCTGCTGATGCGGTACTCGAGCCACGTGTCCGCGGCCGTGCCGATCATCGCCAGGCGGTCCCACTCGTCGTAGCCAGCCCCCAGCTGCGGCCGCGGGATGTTGTCCCCGAGCACGCCCATGACGCGCCGGTGGACCAAGGCTAGGCGTTCCGGAGGGCCCATTGGCCACGTGAGGTCCTCGAGCTTCTTCACGATCATTTGCAGCGTCTGGTCCTTCAGCACCATCCCGGATTGCTTTGCTGGGTGTTCGTCCAAGTCGCCGAATCTGTCCACGCAGTGCTGCGCCAAGACGGCCCTGTCCACCAGATTGCGCACCCGCCAAAGGTATCGGGATGTCCGTAGTCGTTTCTGAAGACGGCCCAGATAGGTCTCGGTGCTCCGTATGAATATGGCTCTTTTGATGCGCCGCACCCTTCCCAAGTCCGCTGCATCAGTCTCCATGGTTGCCGAATTCCAGATGGTCCGGACTCGTTCTTCAGAGAAGTCCGAGCTCGGGGGATCGGCCATATTGATCAGGGGATATAGATGTTGGATCAACTTCTTCGGACAATCGTCCCGGAGAAGTAGCGCGACCACCACGTCCACGTTGTCGAGGAGACCACGCAACAAGATGGCAGCCGCAGGGGCATCGAGCATATAGCGGACATGTTTGATGAGGTAAATGAACAGCTCGATGCTCGTACCCATGCCCTCCTCAAGTGACCCCACAAAGACCTTGACTGCATCCTTGACACGGTCGAACCACAAAAGCCCCGAGACCAGCGCCTCGTATATGTCCTGACCACGTGAAGGCCGCTCGATGACCCAGTTTGCCTGCAGAGACGTGGTTACCTCCGGCTGTCGCGCCCACTGATGAAGCGCTGGGATCTTGACCACGTCCTCGTACCACCTCCGCCTGATGAGCATGCCGCGATTGTCGATGGCCATCATCCGGCGAATGATGGCATAGAAGCCCAGGATATCCTTCTTGAACCGGAAGTGGTGCAAGAGACAGACGACCGTTTGAGGAGTGGGCCGGAGGCGGCTCTTCTCGAGGAAAACCTCTGCCACGATATCAACGAGGCTATAGGCCGCCTTCTGAGAGAAGCCCAAAAGGAGGAGGTTGAAGTGGTGTATAGATGGTGGCACGGGACAGACAAGTAGATTGTAGCATATCTTTGCGACCTGGAATTTTGGCTTGGTGCCGGGATTTGCTGTCGCCCAAGCACCGAAAAGCTCACGAATCTTGTCGGCCAGGTGGTCTCGTGCTTGCTTGGTGGCCTGTGCGTCTGCAGATGGATGGTTGTATCTTGGATAGCCCTCTGAGCGGAGCAGACGAATGGCCGTCCACGCAGAATCCAGGCTCTCGACGTTCATACGCGCAAGGGCTGGGTCGGCGGGGAGCTCATCGTAGTAGGACTGTATGATGAGACGGTCCACCATGTTGTTGATCATGTCGTGATAGCGTTCAAATTGCAGGGTCGACATGGGCTCCCGGTGTGCCGTGTCGTCTTGCCTCTGCTCTTCTTCAACAGTGAGCTGCACTGCCGCCATATTGGGCCCGAGGTAATTGGCGTGGTGGCTGGAGCTCAGCTTTGCGTCCGGGTCGTAGCTGCGATGCAGAGCCCGCAGGAATTTTTTGTGGTTGTGCCTGCTGCTTTCATTCCTTAGAAGTGCCTCTTCAGTATCGCAAATCGAGTTCAGGGCGTGGATGGCACCCATACGGGGACTGGGAGGGCGCTGGCGTATCTCCATGTCGGGCAGTCGTCTCCTCTTGGGCGGCGGCAGCGCCCAGCCTTTTCGTGGATGCCTATCCTTCCTGTCCATCTTCACGAGTAGCCCATCGTGGTGAGCGGCTTCCGATGGGCCCGCATCAGCGGCGTACAGGGCCGTGTAGATCTGGCTGTGCTTGGATCTGCGATGGTGGATCGCGATGCGTCTTACAGCGCGGTGGGAGACGATGTGGGTGCAAGTCCTGACGGAGGGAAGAAGAGCTTCGGAAGCTCGAGAGCAGAGCAGTTGCATGTCAGAGGCATCTCGGACGGGCGCACCGGCTGCTTCGTGGGTCGCGAACAACCGTGGTCCTGTTGATTCGAACAGGACTGCGAAGAAGCGCGTGGGGAGGAATGGAGCGGTTTGCGCCAAGTGAGCTAAAATCAGACCCTCCATCCCCGCATCCCCCAGTAAACCCCGCAAAACTACACTGATCTTTGCATACCACCCCTTGCGAGCCATTGCGGCAACAAACTTCGCAGACTCCCAATCTTTCCCCCTGTCTCGGCTTTGAAGATGCTCGCCCTTAGCGTAACAGCTGAGTTGTCTGGGTAAGTGCCATCAAGGTCCTCTATTTCGGATTGCCCATCCTGACGCTTTGACAGGGTCACCAATCTTCGCCCCAACGATTCCGAGGAGAACCCCTTCTGGTACACCTTCAAGGCTCAGTGCACATCATGCAGGGAGACGCACGAGAAGTGGGTCGGGGTCAGCCGTTTTGTGAGCAGTCGTTGGGCTTTCCGCTGGCCAGAGGAACTCTTGCTGATTCGTCGTTGTTCAGGAGCAAAACGAGATGAGTGGAAGCCGAGGCGAGGCCAACTTTGTCTTCCGGTGCAAGAATTGCAAGGTGCGCATGGAAACGGCAGGACTCCGAAAAACCGCTTCTGGAACAGGACATGTCCGCTCACAGGATGTGATGTGTCTGTAGCGCGAGTCTACCGCAACAATCAAGGAGGCCCCCAAGGCGTACGAGCAGGCCGAGCCGGCCAGGCCCAAGAATATCATCGAGTTCGACTGCCGTGGACTTGAGTTCACGGACTTCAAGCCCGAGGTATGCATCCAGTCATGATCGCAGGCTTCTACGCGAGAAGAACTGACCTTCAACAGGGTGAGTGGTTGGCCGAGGGCGTTGATTCTGGTACCAAGTTTGCCGGGATCGATCTCACCGACGGCGAGTGGTTCGAGTATGACGAGAAGGCGGGAGACGAGGTCAGCATCAAGGACATCAAGTGGGAGATCAAGAGAGCATGAAGCAGGCTAGACTCTCGCATGAAACAGAAATTCCAACACGAGAGATACCCAGCCAACCATTTCGAGGGCCCCGTGTGTATTCTTGGTGGAGCTCAGTGACGATGCCCTAAACAAGTCTGGCAACTTTCTTTTCAACAAATGAAGTGCATCGCCGCAGTGCACCTGCGTCATGGTCACAGCACGAAGCCCGCGGCGTTGAATCTTGGGAATCCGAATATGACGTTGGCAGTTCTCTTGAGGGGTCTAGTGGCATATATCACTTGGGCGGGTAAGGATCCGCACGCCTGATTCAGGGCGCCCCCCACATTTAAACCTCATACTACTACGACTTTCACACCCATCGACATCGAGACTCATCACAACACAACACCACCGCAACAGCCCAACATGCGATTCGAAGACCTTTCTCCACACCTCCATTTCCTGAGCGACGCAGCCCATCTGCTCGCACATTCCGCACCAGAAACATCAGCCTTCCTTATGAGCCGGCGCAACGAGGTGCTCGTGGAAAACGACATCCCGATCTCCGACGCTCAACGCCAGCATGCCTGCAGCGCCTGCGGCCACATCATGATCCCAGGCCAAGGCGACACCCTCAAGATCCGGACAGACAAGCCCGCCACAAAGCACACGACCAAGAGACTGTCCCAACCCCGGACAGCCTCTGCGGAGTCACGCCCAACGCCGTCGGCGCAGCCGCGTGCCACGCCCCGCGGCGTGTCGAAAGTGTTGGATTGTGGAAACTGCTTCACGAAGACTGTACTCAAGCTGCCAGGGCCAGGCCGTATCCCACGGTCTCGTAAGGGCGCACAGCAGATGAGGGCATCGGCGGAAAAGGGACCACTGACCACGGCTGAGCCGGTCAAGTCAGCCAACGCGAGCAGCAAGAAGAGGGCCAAGAACCGCAAGGCTGGGCTGCAGGCTCTACTCGACCTGAACCAAGGCTCTGCTTCCTCTTCAGGCTTTGGGCTCGCTCTATTTGACTTCATGAAGAAGTGAAGCTTGCAATGGCAAGATCTGGCGTCCCTGCCGTGCTGCCAGTGTGTCGCCTCTAACGTCACAACCACCCGGGGGACCTCGCATCGTTAACGGAGAAAGCATGTATTTTCAAATCAGGTTGCCACGGTTGCTTCACTTTCATATCCACCAAAATGTCCATCACAACACCACGCACAAAACCAGAGCGTATTCCCGATGGCTACTCGGCCGCGAGGCTTCATCGCATTCTAGCTCCTACTGTCTCGCATCATAAGCGCCAACAACGTCAACATCAACAAAACAACAACATCATCAACACCCGCAGCTCCCAGGCTGAGAGTGCAGCAGCTTCCCCGCACGGGTGACACCAATCAGAGCTGACAGACTCCTGCAAGGACTGCTCTCGCGAACCGGCCACCCGACGCCGCCCTCCGCGCGCAAACGGGAGATGCTGGCTCGGTATTGGCGCGAAGGCAACTGCGGGCGGTGGCATACCGGGCCAGCCACGCACACGCACACGCACACGCACACGCACCCTCGGAAGGTCTGGCCCAAGGACTCGAGAAGCCACCTCCAGCACCGAAGCGGTATTGGTGGCCGGGCGGCGCCATCGCGACGACCTTTGTTGGGGGCACAGCTTCGAGGATCCGTTTGTAGCGTTTGCAGTCGCGACGAATGCAAGACCCTCGACTTCTGCGGCCGTGACTGGCGCTTTCGCGAGCCCCCCTCAAGCGACTCGGTATCCACCAAGTCTTCGTCCTTGGTATCAGGATTTCCATCGGAATGAGTGCTGGGTCTATCGGACATAGTGTAATCCGAATCCGAGTCCGAGTCTGAGTCCGAGTCAGGCTCCAGATCTTCAGTACGATGAGCGCTTGGCTTGCGCATCTTGCTGCTTTGTTTGAGAAATAGTTGTCATGTGTGGTGCAAAGAACCGAGGTGGAATGGATGAAAGATTTTCCATAGGGATATAAGGTAAGGAGTAACCGAGGAAGAAACACAACTGGTTCATAGTAAAGCATTCGTCGACAAGCTCACGAACCCAAAGCCTGGTCAGAAGCTTGAAGATGGCGAGCTCTACGATGGAAGTACCATTTCCCGGGAATATGAAAGCAATGAAAGCAGAACAAGCAATGGAAAGCAGTGGAAGCGGGGCAAGTAATAGTAGCGATGGTAATGTTGTTGTTCTGCCTAAGTTTCCACACTGGCCAGATCCGGGGCTGGTGGCGTATCTATAGCTCCCAGTACTGAGTCCTCTGCTCCTGCCTACAAATACTACCGCCAGGGCGCGCGCAGGAGTTGGACGAGAGGCAGTGCCTGCGAAAGACGTACTCCCCAGGCACGCCGGTCCAGATGAGTCCAGGTGGAGAATCAAGGCGGCGAGTGAGTCCTACGCCGTTCTTCCCAAGTGTTGCCCATTCTCGCTGACCGCCACGCAGCTTCTGCAGCAAGGTCCGGGCACCGAGCCCCAGAAGGGCTACGAACCAACGAGACCCTGCCCTTCGCAACCATCTGTCAGTCCATCGAATTGGAACCCGACCAAGAAACGCGGCAAGAGCGGACGTGTCAAACGGGGCACCACCACGAAGAAGACACCTCTCTCGTCACCCCGCCTGGTGTGGTTTTCCGGATCAACCACCCGAGGGGCGATGGGTTTCGAGCTCGCCAAGCATGTCAACTGCAAGATGACATGAGCCAGGGCATGGCAGAGTTGGCCACCACCAAGTACGATCTGTCAATCCAGAAGAGGGCACACCATCCCATGTCATTGGACGACCCGTGTGCTCCCGTTTCGAGACGACTTTGCGCACCACACCGAGAAAGACTGCAAGCTTCGCGAGCTACACATCCTGCCAGTTCTCTTGCTTCTCGTAGCCCCTGGCTTCCGGCCAGCCAAGGTGCAAAGCCTCAACATAAAAGCCATGGGCCAGGAGGAAAAATCCTTACAGCGTAGCTATAGCTGGCTATAAAAGAAAATCCTGAGCGTAGCTATGGTTAACTATAAGGGAGAAACCTTATAGTGTAACCTATGAATACTTGGTTATAAAAAACGTATGTACAACTATAATTGGTTATAACCAAAATTGTTGGAATAGCGTACAAGTGCAGTGCAGTCAAAGTTGACTGTACTAGCTGCAAGTCAATTGCAGCCGAGTGCCCAATTCAATGTGGGGCACGGGCCAAGCAATTGCCCATACAAAGTAGAGTGCAGACCAGCTAGCGGTTTGCCAAACTTAGAAGTTATAACAATCCACCACCTGACTATTGCAATACTACTGTTACTTTGACTACACTTCAAATCGATAACGCTATTACATCTAAAGTCCTATTAACACAAATTGTTATGACGTAATTTCTAACTTATCATATGAGTTATAAACTATTTATAAACATTAAACTTATAAAACGTTAATTTTTCATAAGAAAACATTTTCATATGGGTTAAGATAAATTTTAAATAAATGAATTGGACTTAGTACTTTTCAATATATTCAATTCAAACGGTTTGTAAGGTTAGTTTTGTTTTTGTAAGTTTTCTGTCGAAATAGTAGCAATTGCAGTGCAGTAAATCAATTTTATTGAAAGTAAAATTGATTATACTGACTGTAAGTTAAGTATATTATTTTATGGGTTTACTGTATGAACTACAAGTCAAGTACAGTATGCACCCACCTTACACTAGGGCATGGATCAAGTTATTAGCCATATAAATCACCGTGCAAACCGGCTAACAGTCTGCCAAACATAAAATAAAACATTAACTACTTTTAATATAACATTAGTTACTTCAACTAATTCGAATCGATAATGTTATAACGATAAAGTCCTACTAACATTGATTATTACTTATTAGTTTAAATGCAAATAAACTGAGTAAAAAAAAATCGGTTACATTTGATATTAAATGGTGATAGGGTTAAGAAAAAATCTTACAAAAAGTTTTTATTAGTACTGTGTTAATTTAAAACGGCAGGAAATAAAAAAGACTTTTGGATTACATCGATTCAAAACGGCAATCTAAAAGTAAACAATGGGATTGTTATTAAAAATATTAAGAAATATTTACCAAATCCTTTTCAAAATCGTTAAGTTTAACCGTTAAAAGTTTTAAAATTCGTTAAATTAGCAAACGGTTAAACTAATACTATTACAGGTAGTACTACAATAAAAAAAATTCAAGTCCCACGTTATTTAACCACGAATAACAAATGATTTTCAACCTTACTCTATATACTAAACTTTTACATTAAATACCAAAATTTCCCTTTACTTTATTGGTTTCTCTTTCCTTATGTTAATTTAATGTTATGACTTAGATAACGGTTGAGTCAGGAAACAGGCCAGCAGGCAGTTGAGCCACTCAGAGCCAGGTGTCTAATACATTAGGCGGGGAACACACATCTCTTATGTAAGCACCCAGGGTTAGGGTTTGGACCGATAGGACTACCTGCAGTCCAGTCGACAACATTGGGACTGAAGGAAGCGACATCGACTTCAGCGGTCCAGTACTGAAGATGGTATGAAGGCCATAGGATATAAGGACACGGCCATCACCACATAGATAGTATTTCCTTCATAGCTCTTCAGTTGTCAATCTAAGTATTCAGTCTATACATCTGAATAGTCTCATAGTTTTTGATCATTACTTGCACGGTTGCGATATTGTTCACTCAGCACCTCTGCTACCTTCTTGATAACATAAACCCTCTGACACCTTCTATATACTCACGGGTATTTAGTGTGATTATTACATTTAATCGCCAAGATCGCCACTTTGAACAAAAATACCGAAAATCGCTAGGTTACGACAAAAACACTACGTTACGCAACTTCACACCAAAATACCAACTTTTCTCGCCCAAATGATCAAATCCTACGTTCTATCTCGGCTAAACCAATAAACTAAACAACGAAAATATTTATTTTAAAGCTGTCACCGACTTTACGAGGAAAGAGGCAATGAAGACCCTCGGTTACAATTTCGTTCAAAATTACAACAACGACCTTGAAACGTAAAATGCCAACGAAAACTTGACCAAAAAACATATAACCAATTTCATTAGCAGTTATATCCTCGAATAAAAAAAGGGTAAAATTCTCGACTGTAACGCTTGTAACATTTATAAACATCGTAGATTTTTTGATAATCAGATTATTATTATATGAAAAATAATTCAGAAAATCATGAAGTTTTGGTTAAAATCAAAATTTCAACGACGAAACGTTTATTTGCTAAAAATAAACTAGACTAAACTTGTATAATTTTTAACACAACTTAATTGGAAAAATACCTATAAGATTGGTGAGGTCAAGATAAAGTCGTTAAGATTAACCGCTAAAGGTTTTATATTAATACTATTGCGGGTATTAATATTATAAAAAACCGACTAATTCCCACGGTATTAGAATAGTACTACATGCAATACAGTATATCAACTTTACTGTAAGTAAAGTTAACTTTACTAAACTACAAGTTGAGCATATTATTTGTGTAGACTTACTGCATAAGGTGTAAGTCGAGTACAGTATGCTACACTTGACTCTAGGGCACTGGTCAAGCAATTGGCCATACAAATTACAGTGCAGACTAGCTAGCGGTTTGCTAAACCTAAAACAATACATCCACCACCTGACCAATACAATACTATTATTACTTTGACCACGATTCGAATCGACAACGTTGCAACAATATAAGGCCCTACCAATACACAGCCTATAATAAAAGACATATTCCTTTACCTTCTACACTAAACCTTTGCCCTTACTTCACTCTTTCCTTCCCTTACGTTAATTCAATCGTTAAAATCGTTACTCTGAACGAAACCAACAAGAAACACCAAGTTGCGCCAAGAAAGTTACGTTGCGCGACTTCATGTTAAATCGCCAAGTTTACACGCGACTTTACGTCAAAACACTAAGTATTACGCCACCAAAAATCTTAAGATAACACCCTCCCAGAAACTACTAAAGGCAATCGAAGTTCTTGGATCTGTTATTTCTAAATGAAACAACTAAGACCTTTAGAGCTAAAATATAGACGAAGATTTAATTGGCAAGCACCTAGTAAACTTTGTTAGCTGTTATATCGTTGAATATAACGACGGTAATAATTCTAAACGCACCTTTCGTAAGTATTGTAATTTCTTTAACAACTAGATAATTAATATGTGAAAAGAGATTTAGAAGACCCTCAAATCCAAATTAAATTCAGAACTTGAATGACGAAAGATTTACGTATCCAAGGAAATTTTTACCAAACTGGTAGAAACCCTATTCGAATTCATTTAATTTAAGGAATTCTTTTAAAATATACGATTCAAGGGAAAGGGTATTAAGTAACCCTAACGCCTTTTTTTGCTTTTCAAGAGACCTTCCAACTCCTAGTTGAGTTAAATCCTTTCGAGTATTAACGATAAAAAACCTATTGATTTGCTTGGTAGCTCAGCACCTCCATGTAATAGCACAGAGTACGTTTTTAGCTGTGGCAGGGTACGTAAAGTAGCGGCCAATAACGCGGTAAGAGGAATTGCTGTTGGCGCTTTCCACCAGTTAATTAAGTAGAATTACCAAGCCCCTTAAAACCTTTCTATGACAGGTTTACCTATACGCGCGAATCTACCATAGGTTTTACCACAGAACTTTACCCCTTAAGCCAGGCGACTGGTAATTATCTTTAATATCATAGTTCGAAGGATTTAAAGCTTGAATTGTCAGAAAACAATAATAAAGACCGGGACGACTATTGAGACCTTTCTCTAAAACTTGTTAAATAGTTAATATTAATTAAAAGCTTTTTACAGACTTTATTAACATTTGAAATAATGTAGAAAAGTTCAACAGGGAGCTCTATAACCTTTTCGATACGAAAATAATACCCTTCCTAAATATCTATAAGTTAATAAAGGCTCCCCTTTTAAGTTTTTACTTAATATTTCCCGGGATCCTTACAAAACACGTTAAGGACTATTACCTAACTTTCGCAACTCGAATAACTACCTTTTATAAAGTTTATAATAACATAAATATAGAAGAACTAAGGCCGGAGCTTTCGCTCAAAATGTTTAGATTCTGTCTATAAACCTCGATAAAAAAGAAAGAGGAGAAACCCCTATTAGAGAGCTGCTAGGGAGTTATACAAGATCGTGTAAGCTGGTTACGTGACGTGTGGAGGCGTGTTACCATGCAGCTTCCGAGCGGCTTTAAAGCGTTGTAAAAACGCAACAACTATTATATTTGAGTCTCTGGTAAATACTAGCCAGGTATTAGCCTATGACATTACCCTCTGGCATATCTCTTACCCTCCCTTCCCTAAAAAAAAGCTATTTACCAAATAAAATTATACCTGTTACCGCTATGTTAGAGGGTTACATCGGAAATCAAACTCAGAACTCTCACCATAAAAAGCAAGTGTTTTGATTATTAAATCACGAAACTGGTTAGATACAGAGGAAATAAGGGTATTCATTTAAAAAAAAAACGATACGTTTTAAAGAATCCTAACACCTCTCACTCCCCATTTTCCATCTTGACGTGGTGGTGAGAAATATAAAGGAAGGTATTGGTAGGTATTAGGTGCAAAATGACCGCTTCGGAGTGGTTTGGAATGTTGTAGTATCGTATAAAAGGTTTTAGACCAAACGATTTTATATTGCGTAAAATGCTCTTTGGCGCCCTCCTCCCTATAAATAGTCATGTAAACCTCCTTTTAAAAATTCAATATTTTCCTTTTATAACTAATTATTAGTGTTATAGTAAGGTCTAACATTGGTTTTTAATTAAAACAAGTCTTTACATCTATCTTTCTTATTGTGATCATCGCTTTCTTTTCCCAATAAAATACCTAATTAGTTATAAAAGTTGACGAAACTATTAGAAACGTAGGTATACCTTGTTCGAAAGTGACTTTATCTTTATTAACAAGCTTATAGTTCCTGGCCTCATAGCCTATAAACATATATCTTAATAGAATACGCAAGCAGACATATTTCAAATACATATATCGTATTGTATATAATCTTTTGAAGTTTTGCTAGGAGACGGAGGGTAAGTTAGACCCGTATAACCGTATTAAAGTCGTTAACTAGCGGCTAGTTATTAGTGCCCGATTTTATCTTTACTTCATTAATGCTATGAACCATAATTTTAATGATTAGTTTATATTTTTAAACCTAAATCGTAATATAAAAGAAGTTGTAAATGAATTATTCAAATCTCATTTTTCATTCGATACTTAAAATCAAAGTAAGTCGAAGTATTCATAAGGCTTTTTTTAAGCTTTAACAAGCGGTAATAAACTGTATAGGCGTAGGTCATTACCATAAAGAAGTTAACAAGGGTTGTTCATACTACGTAAAAGAAGGTCGACACTTATAGTGGGGTAGACTTTATACCCGCTACTCCTATTCGTCCTGGCGGCCTACAAGTTGTATAACTTTGAAACATAAAGGGTAGTGTTTAAGTAGGTTTATGTATTACAAGGTTACGTAGAAATTATAATTAATAAGCGGGTAAGAAAGATAGTTCGAAAGAACTAAAAAGTTTATTGAAGTATTTGAACGTATGAATAAGAAATTGAGTTTTATTAATATAAAACTCGGAAAATTGTTTAAGATAAGTAAGAAACTTTTAAGTAAAGACGAGGATAATAATTTTGAGGATATATTTCAATAATTTGTTATAATTCATTCCTTCGTTCATACTACGTTATGCTTATATTTGGTACCCGTAAATAAACGGCTTTTACGCCGATTTATAATGTAAATTATAACATTTTATACCTGTTTATGAAATATTCGTAAAGGCCCATTATTATATTTAGCTGATTTATAACTTAATTCGAAAATATCGAGTACACGGTATTAGAAAAGCTGAAAAGCGACTTTTATATTAGGTATACGTAACCTACCCACTTAAATAAAACCTACCGTTTCGATAAGTCGTTATATCGGAGGCGGCCGATTTTGAGTTTATTTCACATTCCTAAAATACTTTTAACTTACTATTCCAGTTTCTTTTTTCTGTCGCCGCCTATAATATTAATAGTTTACGGTTAGAAACCTCGGGTTTATTAACTTTGAAACGGATTCGAAACGATTCAAATAGGTTGATTTACATAAAACCATAGGTATTCATTTTCCGGGATATTAAATTCGACAATATAGGAATCGATTACACATATTATAAAATTTTTATCGTAAATATAACTTAAATTTTCAAAGAATTCATCTGGCTTATGGTTTTTAAAAAGAATTTCAATGTTGTTACCGACTCAAAAACGTTCTAAAGAGAAATGCTATTTATTAGAGTCTTTTTTTATACTTCATTACGTAGCTTTTCTTACGGCCTATATAAACTTTGTAATATCGCGAATGGGTTAGACAAAATCCTCAGCTTTTATACGTGGTTTCGTAATTAAAACGGAAAAACGTTGTACCGATTATATAAGGTTAATATAATCGTTGTAGGTTATGAAAATAGGTTAATATCGATAGTAATCGTATTTTTATTATTTAACACTTGTTGATAAGTAGGTAGTAAACAGTTTCATTTAAATTAGGAATCAATAATAAAAAACGAAAATACTTTAAAATTCTTCAATTAACATGTTTGGTTATATTATTGGTTCTTGGGTAAAAGGCGGTATTTAGGCGTTTTTTAAACTTGTTAAGTTGTGAAGTCGTTTTCAAAACCCGCGGATTCAATTTAACCCTGAGTTACTAATAATAGTACAAAGAAATCCATTAAATCACTAATAATAACTTAAAAACCGCTCTGTATAAATTTTAACGGTTTTAGTAATTATAGCCTCGAAGATAACGATTTTATTTAAACGATCCATAATAATTATAAGGTAATGTAGGTCATCAGTATGTTACTAAGGTAAGTAGATTATGAAGTCGATAAAAAAATCATTTTAAAGTTGTTTATAAACCGAAAGGTACTTAAAAAGTCCTTTCCTACAGGGTTTTTAATAGGTTATATACTTATAAACATCGTAGTTTCGGTAAACGCGACGGATTATATGGTGTAAACCTGGTTAAAAAAATACTTTTTCAAAAGGATAATAATAGTAACTTTGCAACTCAGGTAACTAGTAAAGAGTAAATCGTAAATAACTTTAATTAACATGGTAATGATCGGCTTGAAAATAGGTATGCAAATACGATTAGGGACCGTAAAACTTTATTGTCGTTTACTAAATATTCTGAAATTGAAACTTTAAATACCTGGTTATCGTCAATATGAATATCTGTAAGGAAAATTCAGTTACCTATACTTATTATATAAACTCATCGGGGATAAGTAGTATCGCGAGTAATAACAGCGTCCTAATAACTTTAAAAGTTGGTATTACTAAAATTCATACGATCTTTTAAAATAAATTCGCTGGTAACAGTTAATCAGGGGATATATATATAGTTGAGTGACTTGGAAGTGGTTTATTCGGGTTGTAATAACTGAAGTTTCCGGTTTAAAGGGGGTATGTCAGAAAAACCTTGCTAAATATCTTGTTTTCTCTGTAACAACGTATTATGTCGTATATAATTTACTCTTTTATTATAAATTAACCAAAAACGAAATGGTAAAATGAGTTTTAATTAAAGAACTCATCGTTTAAAAAGCCATCGTATAGTTATAAAGTATTTAAAGTTTTTATAATTTATAAGAATCGTAAACAGGCGTACTGTACCACGAAACTTTATGTTTCATAATTTTAAACAGTTTGTAATTCCGAGTAACCTTTTGTCGTATATTTTGTAATTATGTTCGGCGGGTGATAAATGACGATATTAATACATTATCGGGCGTAAGTTACTGCAGTCGTCGCATTAAAAAGATAGCCGCCTAAAGTTCAATTGGAACAGTCGTCTTTTAAAAAGGTATTAAGTGTAATGATCATACTAAATACCCGTGAGTAAATAGAAGGTGTCAGGGGGTTTATGTTAGAAATAAGGTAGCAGAGGTAATAAAGGTGAAATATCAAGAAGATGTTTATTCGTGCTATAGAATAATTACTAGCCGTTAGGCTATTCAGGTATATAGACTGAATACTTAAATTGACAACTGAAGAACTATCTAATGAAGCTACCTAACGTAGTGATGACCATATTCTTATATCTAGTTCTTTTAGTTGACGTGGTGGTGTGAGATATGTTGGATATGTGCGCGATCCAATATATCCAGATTGGATCATTTGGATATATAGCATATCCAACATATCCAGTCTCCGGTTCTCGGTGTGCTAAGTGGGTCCCTAACGACTCCAACCTTAGGGGGTCTGTGGGACCAGATGCCTGCCGTCAGGCTGTGTCCAACTGATTTCCTTCATTAGTGCTGTTGGCCGCTGCTGGTGTGACCTGTAGCTGTTGGGTCATAACATCAAGGTTGGGGTTTTATTAAGCGAGTATAGGTTCGAAAAGAAAGCTAAACTTAAGCTATTCGAAAGTGGTTCCCTCCTCGGTCCCCCAACAAAAATAGATGCTTTTTCGGGTTAGCCGAATTAACGGTTTAATAATCGTAAAGTACTTACGAATAAAATACCGATAAAATTAATAAACATAAAAAAACCCTGATCTTTAGAATTAAAATAGGAGTTGCCTATTTCTAGATAATGTGTAGTTTTTTTCAGGATATTATACGGACGCAGATACTGATTTAGATAACGAATCCCAGAAACTTAGTTTTTCAAACGCCGACTTCATATTGAGATATATCGAGGTTAAGTCTCGCAATGATTAAGATTTTAAGGACTTATTCAAATTTTGTATTATAATATTTAAAGGTACTGTTTAAGTATACAAAAATATCGTTAAATTAGGCAGAGTAAAAGATATTGAAAAGGGGCGTAACGAATTGTTAATATACCGTTAAAGTGTAGCCGGCACGTTTGAAAGACCGAAAAGAGTAATAATTTATGAGAAAAATCTAAAACGTATATGGAACGTAGTCTTTTACTTGTTTTCCTTTTTCATACTGAACTAATAAAAAGTGGTTTCAACATTGAACTTAGTAAATTAATTTACTTGAGAGATTTTGTGAACATTTTTTTCATAAGTAAAAGCATGTAACGATTTGTTATCGTAATAGTGTTAAGTTGACGGTAATCGATATATAGGCGTAATTTACCTTCGAGTTTCCTAAAGAAAAGTACAGGGGTAACTGATAAGAATCTATTCATTCAGATATACCCCTAGTTAAGTAGCTACTTTCGCGACATGCCGTATAACGGGCCCTACGGAACCTTTCAGGGCTAATCCTAGCTATCGTTATAAAGCACGATTTCTTAATTTACTTTGGAGCGGTAAGGAGGTAGTTTTTCTTCGAGTTCTTTATCGAATAAAAGGTCAAACTCTTTAATGGCGTCGGTAAGTTTATCGTTAACGGAAGCAAGTGGTTTCGGGGTGAATGTTTTATCAATATTTTCGAGGTAAACGGCGGCTAGCCGCATAATAACAGTTTGATTCCTACGGGTCTTTCGCAAAATGTCGTAAGATGTAACGGCGATAAACCCTTTAAGCGTTTTCAGTATATGCTCGAATCCTCGTTTCTAAACAGGATAATTAACCGCTCGTCTTAAAAATAATATATACTTGAAACCAGCGTGAATTACTTATTCATATTGTATTCAAAGTTGATCTAAAACAATGTTGTATTATAAATAAAGCATAATATAAGTTCATATCCGGTAACGGTATTTATTCAAGTCGATATTGAAACGATTTATAAGATAAATAGATTGTGGAACGGAGTCGGGTACGTAATACAAGGCTTTGCTGAGTTGTTAAGGTACAATAAAGATACGCGATAAATTTAAACAGTTAGTACGTTACTTACTCGGAGTTTGTTAGTATTTACAAACCATATTTACTAAATCGTAAATGAAATAAATAAAATTATAAAGTGGATCTATTATAAATAAAGAGTTATTTAAAAACTGTGACGAAGCTACTGGGTCGAATTCAAGTTTTACGAACTTTTTTACGCGACTATATACAAAAATTACGTTTTTCCTTTTTAAAGTTTAATGAAGTTTTCGGCCGAAGTAAGGTAGATTATTATAATAGATTTAACATTGGAGCTTCTCAGGCGCTACATTAAGTCTAATAGGCAGGTATGGATTCAATAGTTCTTCACGCCGTATCATAAATATTACCCGAGGTTTTTACAACGGGAAAGTTTCGAATAGTTAATATAGGTAACGCGTCATTTAAAAACAGCTCGGAAGGCATTTATGCCAATTATAATAATATTGACCTAATTATTACTAACGAGTACATGGTTATTATTATTTTTATTACGTAAGATATTTCTACTAATAATGTTAATATCGCTATAACAAGTAAGAAAATTATAAACGTACTTGTTCGTAAGGCTTCAGACGTTGCAACGTTTTCGATTCGATTGGTTGAAGTAGCATTAGTATTACGTGGTCAGATAGTGAATATATTGTTCTAGGTTTGGCAGACCGCTAGCTGGTCTGCACTGTAATTTATATGACCAATTTCTTAGTCCATACCCTAGTGTAAAGTGTGGCTTATTGTACTCGACTGACAACTAATGGAGTAAGGCCATACAAAATAATATATTTAACTTGCACTTAGTATAGTTAACTTTACTATAACTAAAGTTTACCTACTGTATTGTATGTAGTACTATTCCAATACTGGTAGCTTTTTAGTTTGTACGCGTATACCAGTGTGGTTGACCAATCTTTTCCGGGAAGTATTGAACTACAACCTCGTTAATTGGCTAGACCCCTATCAATTTCAATTCATCTCCGTATTGAAATGCGCCTATTTGTATGTAAACTGACTCTAATTGATCTACAGCTCCGAGGTTCGACTTCATCGACTCCTATAAAAGGTTTTTTTCGCTATAGACCTTTGCAAACCTCCACTTTAACTGTATTGATCAAATAAGTTAACATCTTTAATTCTATGGCAGTCTTTCAGTTTTCCAGAATATCGCTGACCACCGTTACGTGACCTAAGCTTGTTAGGCGGCCTATTAAAATAGCCCTCGATACGTATAGTCAGCCTATTGCTGTTTATAAACTTCTTCAGAACCTTATTCGATGACGCCTTTGTTATGGCATTAGCAGGATTGTCTTTGCCGTTCATTTATCAGAATTCCTTAATCTCACTTCTTTCGTAAGCTTTGCAAAATGTTATTACGTCGATTATCAAGCGTTTTTCATTGGTAGTTTGAAGTTTTGAAAGGTATTCGAATAGACTTCCTGTGTCGGTACAAATTATTACTGGGATAAAAGTAATTTTTACCTACCTAGTAATAAGTTTAAGGGTTTCCCAAAATGTTATGCCTAATTTAAATCCTTCTATTGTATTATAAATCTTCGAAGCTAATAGGTTTCATATAATCCTTTTACACTTCATAAATGTTCAATAAATCAGGTTACCGATAATGCTAAATTGATCTTCTTGCCTATCTTCGCTAATAAGGGTTATTATAAAGCCGATTTGTAAAAATAGTTCAGTATTTTTTGAAAAAAAACCTATTCATAAAGATTATTAATTCAGCTTTCGATAGATCGATTGTGATTATATTAATCCCGTGGTCCAAATTTCGCACTTTTTACTTGAGCCTCTTCTTTAGCCGGTTAAAGTCTTTATCCGTTAGCTCTTATAGTTATACCGCGATAAATAGGTTTTACGATGCCTCCAGTTAACATGGAGTAACGATATAATTGCTACATGTACGTTATTTAAGGTATTGTTAGGCGTTAGCCACGTTAGTCTTATCAATTATAACCAAATTTACACCCTGATCCTTTTGACGAAAATTAAGGCCAGTATTAACACCAAGTATACGGATTGACTATCCGTTAAAGTAAAGTTGATTATCCTTCGCCAACGTCGTTACCGGCTTGTAATTTCAGAACTTGGAGTCTTTAGTCGACTGTTATTCTAATATTATAAAGTTAGACATTTCGACGAAAGGGTATCTTTATTTTATATACTTATTTGACCGAAGTTTTTTTTTAGTTATTAGTATATACGGGTCGTAAATTAAAGACTTTATACTTAACCGTAATTTAAGGTAAGATTGGTATGTTAAAAACCAATAAACGTTCGTTTGAGTTAGTCCGTATATTAGCTTAATATACCATATTACCGTTTCTAAAAGGTAGATAAGCCGTAGTTCCTATAGTAATTCCAGTAGTATAATCAGCTATAAATCTGTTATAAATTACGTATAGACTTACATTATATTATGTTTATTGAGTATAAATTTGCCTTTAGTTTTAACTAACAAACTGGTTGTTCAAGCAACTACTAAGTGCTGGCTAATATTTTGAATTGTTGGCGACTACGTAAAGATTGAGTCTTTTCCTTCATCGCTGTATCTTTGAACGATTAGGCGTAACTTTTCGTACAGTCGCCCTATAGTTTTGCTTTTAACCTCGTGGATAATCCTCGACTTGAAAATCGTAATATTCGGGTCTTGAAGGTTAAAATTAGCATTAGGTATAAATTATATAACCCTTCGAGTTAGTAGGCCTTTAATTTCGATTTTGTTACATCTTTTTCAAAGTTTTGCCGAAGTTTTCAATAATCCTTTATACCTGGAGCTTTAGTGTTAAATCTTCGTCATCCTTCTCTTTTTTACTTACCTAAACAGTATTATGTATGCAGCCCGATATATTTTCCTTCTTTTTACTGTTTCTTTTATTCACAGGCTATGCGCGTTGGCAACGTTTTATTTACCTATCGATAATGAGTGGAGGAGGTTCGTATTAGTTGAGTTACTTGGCTTAAGGGTTTTTATCATTAATAACTCCAATATAAGACTGAACTTAGATATTTAGAAAAAATATAAGACCGTTAGTAATTTTAACAATTATTTTAAAGTTTACGATACTGAAGATCTTATATAAGCCCTTTTATTTACCTAGCTTTCGCTATACGAAGACTTTATTTTGTAACGGTAAAACAAATAGATCTATTGTTATAGGGCCGTTCCTGCCGATAAGGGTATTATTAACCTATCTGCATATCGATTTCCTTTGTAGTTCCTTTAAAGATTTGCTGTAAGCCG
Source organism: Anisogramma anomala (assembly GCA_038502455.1). Lineage (NCBI taxonomy): Eukaryota > Fungi > Ascomycota > Sordariomycetes > Diaporthales > Gnomoniaceae > Anisogramma > Anisogramma anomala. The sequence continues at coordinate 10,162,330 of JASMMZ010000008.1, read as the reverse complement.
TAATATGCTTTTGAGTATTTAATAATGGCGGAAATTTACTCGTTAGGCGTAGGTAGCTTCAAAGGCCAGTAACGTTAGCATTAGACCTTTAAAGTCTATGATATCTTTTAGGCCTTTTACCGCTATCTTAAAGTATACTTCCAGATCTGTGAAGCTTTTAATTTTTAGAGTAAGTATATTATACGTTCGGGTAAGTAAGGCGTATACTCTTTTAATCCTTTCAATGTTTTATTAAGCTTTTACAAGCACCTGTTTATATTAGATACCTATTATTTTAGTATTTTCCTGAAACTCTGTTGTCGTCAAGTTAGTACCGATATCATAAATGACGACGTTAGGTACGCCCAAATACGTATTAATTTATAACATTCCTAGTATTTCATACGTATCCTTTATCGAAAGGGACTTTAGGAATTTGACTTTATGGAAAGCGATTGCGAGGTTCACGATATAAAGGATAGACTTGTTATCTAAGTAAAATAAATTAATAAAGACTTTGAAGTTAAAACTCTGATCGTCTTTCAATATAGATTAAAATTTGCGGGGGGTTTTAGCATATGTTTGTTAATAGTGATAAAGATTTTTAATAGCTTTTAGGGAAAAGTATTCTATATTTTCATACTCTACAAACTTTAGGACTTTGTATAGCCTATTAATAGCTGGGTGGTTAAATCACCGGTATAATTAACATCTTTCCGGCTTCGTCAAATTTAATACTACTACTTTAGGCCTTTAATGATAAAATTATAGGTTCCGCTACTTAAAGGCGAGGGGGAATCTTGAGCCAGTTTTAACTAATTCATTTACATTAATATCGAAGTTAACGTTAAGGGGTTTTATATCCTTTAAATAGAAAAGGAAAAAGATAAATGAATTAAGGATGTAAAACGTGAGTACTTCTATAACAGTTTGAATTACCGTTGTATTTAATAACGATTGTTTTTCGCCTGGTTCGAAGCCAACTTTATCTTTACCAATATCGCAATGATTAATCTTAGTAACTGTAATGCTTTCCCTCTGTAATGCTACATATTACGAATAGCCTCTTATTAAGTACTTTATTACCCCTATGTCTGACATAATAACTTAAAACATGTGGTTCGCGTAACGATCGTAAAGGTTAAAGGTATTTATGGGGTTAAATATTTAGTTAGGGTAAAGGTAAGGGTTTTCACCACCTAAACGGTACAAAAAGGCGTGGTCAGATAGTTATTAGGCTGCTTTGAAAGTAGTATTTTATTTCTTTTAATTTATTTAAGGGCATTATCGCTGTTGATTAGCTTATCGCCTTCAAAATATGCGATTTGATGTAAGTAGTCCTATTTAAAAATAATAGGGTATTGAATGTGGTATATTACCTTTCGATTATTTCGCTCGTTACGGGAGGGGAGGGGTACCGAGTTAACCAATAGCCATACTTACCACAAATCTAACATCTATTGCTATTATTACGACGATAATAATTACGATTAGTAGGTTTATTTGAATTTTGGCCCCGTTAGCGCCAATATAGTTGTTACCTTTAGTCTGTAGTTGATAAGACAAACTTTAGGCATTAAAGGCACCCGTAACTGTAATTGCGGTCAATATAATTAACCATTGTAAGGTTTTCTTCATCTACATCAGGAAAGTTATTATCTTAAGGGTATATACTGAGAAAGTTTTGTGTACGCGCTATTACAATGGCAAGTAAGGAACGTAACTAGATACAAAAGCCTTTGCAAATAGCATTTGGGCGTTATAAGGCGTATTTAAATTCGCTAAAACTTGTAATTGCGGTTTCTACCTGTTCGCAAAGTATAGATTCTCCAGCGTAAGCCTTTTCTATTACATTTAAATATAACATTAACTTATTAATCATTTAGGTTAAATAAATTTATTAGTATTTCTTCCTCCTTCTTCTTAATTATTATCGTCGCCCACCTTATAATAGCCTAATGCTTGTAGTATTGCGTAAGGTAGACGTTGTATTCGAAGTGACCCTTTATACTATTATAAATTTCTCAGAATGTGGTCTCTCGTGTTAAGAAGGTCAAGTAATAGTCACTACCATGTTTTATAAATATTCTGGAAAACAATAAAAAAAAATTCAGGAAGGCGAACTTCCATTTACTTATAGATATTTAAAAATAATATTATCTTCGTTTCAAAGAGGTTGTAGGGCTTCCTGTTATACTTCTCTATATTATTTTGAATCTTAGCGAAGTCCGTAAAAAGCTTGTAATTAATTTTCACTATCTTAATAGATTTTGGGAAAAGATTACAATAATCATCCCAATTTTCATTGTTATTTCCTGGTAATTTAAATTTGAGAGCCTCCGAAACATAGTGTTAGTAGAAATTGCTAATCGCCTGACCCTAGGAGTAAAATCCTATGATAGGGCCTGCAGTGGGCTGTCACGTATATACAAACCTACCGTGTAAAGGTTCTTAAAAGGCCTATCGATTAAAGTGTTAAGGGGAGACAAGTATTTAAAGGTTCTGAGGAACTTGACGATTTTACTTAATTAATTGGTGTAAAGAGTTAACGTAGATCCCTCTGGTCACATGGATAGCCGTGGCTTTACATACCCTGCCACCACTAAAAATATACTCCAAGTTTTCACATAAAGGCTCTAAGCTGCCAAACAAGTTAATAGGTTCCTTATCGTCGGCACGTAAAAAGGCTTGACTTAACTAAGGGTAAATGGGAGGTCTCTTGGATCGCGTATAGGAGCGTTAATGTTTTTAACATCTTTTCCCTTAGAACGTAGGTCTTAAAGACATTCTTCAAGCTTGGCTAAGTCGAAAAGGGCTTATTATAGCCTTATAACGCCTTATACTTAAACTTAAATCCCTTGTTCCTCCAATTTCAACTTAAGCTTCAACTTTACCCCTTTTTAAATTTCTTTCCACATGTCAATAGTCTAGTCGTTAAAGAAGTCGCGGTATTTGCGAAAAGCACGGTTAGGATATTAGCCTTCATAATATTTAACTATGAACTATCTAATGAAATTAATAAGGTATTTTCCTGTTAAGTCTTTATCGATATTTTACGCTTACAGGTCTTCGTTATAGTACTTAGTAAAGGCAGTTTCAAGGGCTGTAATTAATTCTTTTCTGACGGGGTCGATGATAGCTTTAAATTGAGCGCTAGCGGTAGAAATATTAAGTATTTGACTTATATAGGACGTGTAAGGTGTGTAGGGCGAGGGAACTATTGATCTTTAGGTATATGAACTGATTGTTTTGGTGTGGAGTCGCGTGGAGTCGCGTAACGTGGCTTTCTCGGTGAAACTTGAAGATTCTTGGTGTTTTTCTCTTAAAAAAACGATTGTAACGATTAAATTATCATATGGAAGGTGAAAAAGATAAAGTAGGGGTAAAGGTTTGGTATAAAGGGTAAGGTCGAAGGTCGTTTGTTATTATAGGTAGATGTTGAAAGTTGTTCATTATTTAGCTGTGGGACTTAGTCGTTTTTCTTGTAGTAATAGCAGCCATAGTAGTATTAACTTAGCTGTTTGCCAACTTGCCGAATTTTGAAACCTTTGACAGTTAATCTCAATATCTTTAAGAAAGATCTGGTGAAGATTTTTTACTGTTTTTAATAGGGATACCGTCGCTTACTTCTAGATTGCCGTTGTGGACTGGCGTAAACTAAAAGATTTTTCTATTTTCCTGCCTTTGGGGACTAGCATAGTACTAATAGAGGCCCTTCGTAAAAATCTTTCCTTTACCCTAGCCGCTGTTGTAACTGTAAAGCATAACTGGAAAGTAGCCTTTTCTCTTACTTATTCAATCTGTAATTAACTCAACAAGTACTTATCAGTATTAGTAGTGCTTTAGATGTTACAAAGATGTCGATTCGATTGGTTGAAGTAACAGTAGTATTATGTGGTCAGATGGTGGATGTATTATTTTAGGTTTGGAAGATCACTAGCTGGTTTTTACTGTAATTTGTATCGCCAATTGCTTAGCTCGTGCCCTAGTGTGAAGTGTGGCCTACCATATTCGACTTACATATAATACAGTAAGCCTACACAAAATAATAAACTCAACTTGCAACCAGTATAGTCAACTTTACTGTAAGTAAAGTTAACCTACTATACTGCATGTAGTACTATTCTAACAGTACCTATTAATAAGTTAAATGCGAACGATCTATTTATTGTAATTCTCAGGTACATAGAAGAGAATTAACGTATTAGTTAGCGTATTATTAATAGTTACCTTTAGGATAATGAACTTAACGGTGGATTCATAAATTATACCGCCAGCTTTTATAAGTAAGGTCTTTTAGGCGTTAAAAAAGACGTGAAACCGCTTATAAACTCCCTGTTTTATATTCATAAGCCGAGAAATAATGGATTAAGCCGGGTAAGGGTAATAATGATAGGCGCGAAGTATAGTTATCAAAGTATTATAGTTGTTAATACCGCCATCGTCCTCGTAGGTATAATAACTTTTTATAACGGTTTTTGTAAGGCCTTTGAATTATTGGAAAATAGTGTAAAAGTAATCTTTTGAATACCGATAAACTTCTGAACATTACATAAATTACGTGATATTAGAGTCTTTTCTATCGAAAATCATAACTTAACACCGGAAATTCAACCAGTTAGTTAAAGGGTTCATGTTTAGGTCGTTAATACCCATCGAATAGGGTATTAGTATTATAATCGAAGTCGAAAGAGTTCGAGTTGTCGTCGTTTAAAATGTTAACGCGGTCTCCAGTAAGAAGTAACGTAATAGTTACGTCAGTCGTAACTTATATAGAGAAACCTTTTTTTTTAAGAGGGTATCGTACCGAAAACGTAGGTATATTGGTAGCTTTGAATTGCCGGATTATTTTTATTAAGGTATTTAATATGTCGATACTCTATTATTTTAAGTATAAAACGTATTTTCGAGCGATTTGGTTTCGCTCAACGAGATTTATACGTAAATCGTCAGTAAAATATTTATATTAAACCGTAAAATAATGATATTGGATTTTTACAACGTTTTAAATTTATGTTTCAACATGTATATCAAGGAATTATTTCAAAGCCTAGGGGTCTAAATTCGAAGGGTCAGGAAAAGATAATATAACTTTATGTTATAGCTGTTAACTAATAAATAAAACACAATTGAAAAAGAACTTAAGGTTTCTATATAAAGAGATTAAGACCGGAGCTATAGCTTAAAGTAGTAGGATTCTATTTATAAACCTAAATGAAAAAAATAGAAGAAATCCTTATTAGGGAGCTGTTATAAAGCAGGGGAAAATGGTATAACTCGGTCATATAACGTGTGGTGGCGTGTTCTCATGCAGCTTCCGAACGGCTTTAAAGCGCTGCAAGAACGTGACAACTACTAGAGTTACATCCCTGGTAAATACTATCTAGGCACTAGCCTGTGACAATAAAATCTATTTCGAACACAACGTTTACCTTACTTAATACTATATAGATTGTGTTACTACGAGGTAGATTACGAAAATGACAAGGGAAAAAGAAGTAAATACTAATATATATATTTAATAAAATTCTTAATAAGCTGGTTTTATATTAGTAATCAATGGAGAAAGCCTACGCTTAAAAAAGCCACGCTTTACAAATAGGGACAGGTAGCCATTACAAATGTTAACAAATTTAACTACACCTTATTATATAAAGATACTATCCTTAAAGCCTTATTTAACTATTTACGCTCTATTTTTACAAGCGTAATAACACGTATACTAAACTCGTTTAATATATAGCCCTAAGTTGGATATTAATAAAGGAAAAACTAAAACGAACTTGTTAACTATAAAAATTATCGTCGTAATAATAATAAAAGATATCGGTTTTGTAGTAAATTTGGCTATTAGTTTACTCGCTAACCTTCCATCAAACGTAATAACGGAAAGGTAATATATTAAATTGAGTAACCTATTACTTTCGAGTTATACTACTTGAATTATATCATAAATACGAAAATAACAATGTTATTAACGGGAACAATACCCTAAGCAAATCAATTAATATTAAAACACTATTCTTAGCGTGGTTTAATAACTAGCAGACCACTCCTTTCTATACTGCTTAAGTGGCGAAAACCCTTACTTTTACCCTAATTACGTCTTTGACTCCTTACATATCTTTAACATCTGCAATCGTTATGCGGATTACACGTTTTAAGGTATTATATCAGATATAGGGATAGTAAGATACTTAATAAAAGGCTATTCACAATACTTAATACTGCAGAGGGAGAGTACTATAGCGACCGAAATTAATTGTTACGATATTAATAAAGTTAAAGTTAACTTCGGCCTAAGCGATTAACTATTATTACTAGAGATTATAGTATTTTAGATTATTATTAAATTAATTAAGTTTTATATTCTTAAGTTTGATACTCCTTTTTTACTTCAGTTTAAAGATATAAAAACCCTCGGCGTAAATGTAAATAGTAACGCTAATAAGCTGGTTAAACACGGTCAAAATCTTTCCCTCATCTATAAGTAGAAGCACTTATAGTTTTATTTTTAAAGCCTAGAGACAACGGTATTACACATAATGGGGTTAGAGATACGTTAACTATACCAGCGCTTTGATTCTCCAGATGTTAATAGGCTATGAAAAGTGCTAAAGTTCGCAAGGCATAAAAATATGGAATAATTTGCTCTAAAATCTATCGAAAAACTATATCAACATTATTAAACGTATACTTAAACCCCTCGAAGATTTAAGTTTACACCAAAATACTATAAGGCCTTTAATTACGATGTTTTTATCGATATATTTTACTTAAATCATAAGTCTATTCTTTATTTCGTTAACTCTATGACTTCTTTCCACGGAGCTAAGCTTTCAAAATCTCAATTAGTAAAGGATACGTGGGAAACACTAAGGATACTGTAAATTAATACGTACTTGGGTATACCTAACGTCGTTTTCAACGATACTGGCACTAACTTTGCGGCGATAAAGTTTTAAGAAGATGCTAAGATAATGGTAATCCGGTGTAAATAAGTTCCTGAAAAAGGTATACTAGAGTATTAGGAAAGTTAAAAGGGCATACGTATTACTTCTCTGAGCGTATAATATCTTCATGTTAGAGATTAGAAGCTTTAAAGATACAAATGCATGCCTTTAGATAGTAGTGAAGTGTCTGAACGATATTGTGAGCCTTAACAGCTTAATAATAACGCTACTGATCTTTGAAGTATACAAACACCTGACGATTAAATCTCCGCCATTAAAAAGTATCTAAAAAAGAGTCTTATACTATAGCGAAACACTGAAGGAATTGCGGAAGGAATTGATATGACGCCAAGTTAACGATGCCTTTAATATTACAAACGGCATTACGATAATTAACGTATTGGCTTTGCTGTTACAAAGTGAAGTATTTGTGTGGCGGAAGCCGAGCAAATGGAAGGGCCTAAAAAAAAACCTTAAGTATCGACAACTTAAAAATAATTATTGAAACTATTAATAACCCCGTAACGTTTTATACCACCTGGATCAAGCCTTACATTAGGGTAATTAACGATGAAGACCTTTAAGCTAAGCAACCTAGTTAATAAAATCCTCCTTTACCTATTATCGATAAGCTGATAGAATGCCGCTGGCATGGACGACCCCAGAAAAGGAGAAATATTGAAGGGGATGAATATATATCGAGTTGGATTCACAAGATTATTTGGGTAAATAGGAAAAAAAGAACAATAAAAACATGTTATTGAAGCTTCGAGTATAAGACATTATCGAGACCTCCGAGAAACTCCTTAAAGAATGTAATAAAGTCGTATAATTTGTGCGTAAACCCAATTTGAACCTTTAAGACCCAAATATTAAGATTTTTAGGTCGAGGATTATATACGAGGTTAAAGGTAAAACCACGGAGTAACCGTACGAAAAGTCACTTTTCATCGCCGAAAGATACCATAATAAAAGCAAAAGCTAAATCCTGATATGATCGCTGACAATTTAGAAGATCAACTAGCGTTTAGTAATTATTTTGGTAATAAATTTATTAGTCAAGATTCAAGGTAAGTTTACACTTAATAGCCGGAATGTAATGAAAGTATATACGTAATTAGCAACCGAACTATAACGGATCGGCTTATTGGAATTGCCATAGGAACTACGTATCATTCACACTTCATAGACGGTGATTCGATTTATTTATCTACTGTAGAGACTGGCCATGTTCAACTTCTATTGGTTTTTAACCTACTAATTGCACTTTTAGTCACGGTTAGGTATAAAGTCCTTAACATACGACCCGTATTTCTTGGTATCGTAAGGGGGAAAAACTTCGGCTTAGTATGCATATGAATTAACGATACCCTTTTCGTTAAAATGACTGGTCTTATAATATCGGAATAACAGGCGATTAAAGACATTAAGTTTTAGAATTGTAAACAGGTTACAAAGTTATTTAAAGGCAACCAACTCACCATTAAAAAATCTTCAATCCATATATTTGGTATTGATATTAGCTTAAGTTTTCGCTAAAAGAGTAAAGGCGTTAATTCGATCACAATCAATAAGACCAACGTAGTTAAGGCTTAACGATACCGAAAATAATGTGCTCGTAGCAGTTACATCGCCACTTTATACCAACAGAAGACCTCCTACGACCTATTTATTACTATATAAGTACAAAACCTAATAAGTAAAAATTTTAACCGGTTAAAAAAAAGGTTTAAGTGGTAAATGCGAAATTTAGACCGAGGGATTAATGTGGTTCCAATCTACCTATCGAAGACTAAGTTAATAACCTTTACAAATGAATTCTTTATAAATAATACCAACTTGTCTTTACAAATGAGATTTCTAATAACCCTAGTTAATAAATTCAGGTAGGAGAACTTATTTAACATGATAGGTAACTTTATTTATTAAACTTTTATCAAATTTCAAAGGATTATACGGAATAAATCAACTTTAGAGGTTTATGGTAGAATATTCAGCTTCGATATAGGTATAATAATATGGGAAATACTTCATATTATCATCAGGAAGCTGAATATTTTTCTTATCCCGGTAGTAATTTATACCGATTCAAGAAGCTTATTTAAAAGTCTTTTCATTCTTGAAACAAATAGTGAAAAACGCCCAATAATCGACGTAATAGCACCCCGCGAAACTTATAAAGGCAAGGAGATCGAGGAGATCCTATAAATCGATGAAAAAAAAAACTCTTTTAACGTTATAAAAAAATGGTTACTAAACAAAGCCCTTAAAAGGTTTGTATATAGTAATACGCTAACTATACGTATTAAAAGCTACATCAATAAACCACCTATTAAAGTGAAATTATGTACCAACAAACAAGTATGCGCTGGCAAATTATAACACTGTTAGGAAAATAATAATAACGACATCTTTACTTGGAACGGCTAAATTAGAATTTTACATAAGCCGAAGAATAAAAAACCTTTTTTGAGAATCGATAAAGTCGGACCTTGGAGCCATAGGGTAAATGGAGTTAATTTGGGTGTAAACGGAGTTAATTTGCTTATTGTAGTTAACTGGAATTGACAGGGGTCTAACTACTTGAACAGGATGTAATTTAGTGGGAACCGAAAAAGTTCGATCGAAAATACTAGCATAGGCGTACAAAATAAAGAGCTGTCAAGGATGAAATAGTAATATCTACAATATAATAGGTTAACTTGACTTATGATGAAGTTGACTATATTAAATGCAAGTTAAATATATTGTTTGTAAGCCTACTATATTAGCTACAAGTCAAATATAGTATACATCTACTTTATATTATGGTACAGTCCAAGCAATTAGCCATATAAATTACTATGCAAACCGGCTAACGGTATGTCAAACCTAAAACAATACATCCACCACTTAATCACGCAATACTACTGTTACTTTGATCAATTGAATCGACAACATTGCAATGTCTAAAAATCGATCAACAAAAGGTCCCTTTTTCTAATTTTCACTCACAATTTTCTAAAATCCTTACAAATTACGCAAGGGATTATTATTGAACTTTCTTAATGAGAATAAAAACCTTTCGCAAAATTGAAAACTATATGAAAAGTGACTTCGAGTACGAAATCCACCTTATGTAATACCATATGAATTGAGCTACGAAAAGGTAAACGACAATAATAGCTAAGAAAAAAAAAAGAGGAAACACTAATGGATATTTTTAACCAGATGCTTAATAAATTGATATTATATCAATATGAAATAGGAAAAGTGTATACTAACAAAACCAAGCCCCGTAAACGAATGCAGACAGTAGTTACGAGCGTAAGAAAATTTAAATACGCTTTAGAACGTTTAAATACCACGTTTAAAAGCTTTTTTAATTTAGTGCGATCCTCGCTTACGACCATGATAATACATACGCCAAGTTCGCTTAATATATACTCCTGTTGGTAGGATTTTATCTTTGCAATGTAGTCAATTCGAACCACTGGTCGAAGTAACTGGTGCTGCATTGAAATTGGTTGTTGGTTGAGTTGTAAGTTCTAAATTTGGCAGACTGCTAGCTGGTTTACACGCTAATTTGTGTGGTCAAATGTTTTCGCCTATGCCCCACTTTGAAGTGGGAACCTACTGTACTGAATTTGCAGTGCAGTCCCATAAACTGCAGCCAATTTGCAGTAAGTATAATAAACTAAACTAATAGTTTAGTTAATTTAACTTTAATACATTTGATTACTATTCCAACACTGGCGGCGTTTTGTTTCGTGTTTACACGCTAGCGTGGCCTACCATCAATTAGTTGCAACCTTTGACATCTTTTTTGAATTAATAAGCTAAACCCCTGTTAATTCCGATTAATTTGTACTCAAATTGATATCAATTACGGCCTTTTACTTTCTCTCTCCGAGTCTTCCGTTCCCTAACTACCGTGTTTTTTTTTTTTGCCACAAACCTATACATATTATATATTTTATCACTCACCTACCTTTTGCTAGTAGTTTAACTTATTCATATTGCCCTTACTATTTTTACTAATATTTCCATTAACATTACTACTTTGGCAATCTTGAAGTTTACCGGGGTCTCTTCATTTCTCTAAATTATGTACTGGGCAGTTTACGTAGCCCTTAATTCGTATGGTTAGTATATTACGATTTACAAACCTTTTTAGGAAGTTATTAGGCATGGCTTTAATTATAACGTCGGTGGAGTTGTTTGTTCCGTTAATTTTCCAGAGTTTATCGGTTTGCCGGACTTTTTATACTTTCCTTAAAGCTATTACGTTTATCATTAATTATTTTTTCATCAGTCGTACCCAACTTAAATAGGTATTCGTAAAGGTTTTGGAAGTTTAAATATACTACTATAAGTATAGGAGGCAGTCCTAGCTATTTGGTAATGATCCTTAATGTACCATTAGTTATTATACTGTATACCTCCAAAGCTAATACGTTTCCTATTCTATGTTTATACTTAACGGATATAACGTATAAAAAATTTCCGGTAATTGTAAATTACCTCTTAAACTTTTCTTTGTTAACGAATATTATAAAAACCCTGACTTATAATATAAGGTTAGTATTATTAATAAATAGTCTGTTCGTAAAAATCATTAACTTCGTCCTCTTTAGGCTTACCAAAACCATATTAATTCATTTTTAAGTAGTCGAATTGTTACTAAATAATTTTATTCAACCGGTTAAAGTCTTTATCTTGTGGGTTTCGTATTTACCCCGTAAAGGATAGGTCGTATAATGTTTCCGGTTGATATAGTGTGGTAATGTAAGCTGTATAAGCCCTTTACTAGAAGTATCTTTATAATCTTACATCGTCGGCCTTATTAATAATAGTTAAGTTTATAGATTGCCTTTTTGAATGGAAGTTAATATAAGTACCATTCTCAACCTTAATACTTCGATTATTGATTAACAATTTATTAAAGTTAATTTGTATACTTTTAGTTAACGTTTTAATCAGCTTCTTATTTTCAAGACTTAATCTTTTAATAAAACGTTATTTCACCGTTATAAACATGGTATTCACGAAAAAAAGGGTATTTTTAGTTTTTATCCCTATGATGTTTAAATCTTTACCTTTCGTAATTAATAGGTGCAGGTTAATCATCATAGTGTTTATATATAATTTGGTTTTAAAAAACGCCTGGTATATTAAAACCCAATGGACGCCTATTTCGGCTAATACGTATAGTGGTTCAATATAATGAATTACCGTATCAGCCGAAAATTTATCCCTTAAGTTTTGCGGCAATTTGAGTAATATAATCCGTTAAAGATTAGTTGTAAATTAAGTATATACCTACATTTTGTTCCAGCTATTAAATATAAATTCACCATTTATTTTGATAGTTAACTTAACCGTAATTATGACGATTAAACGTTAACCAATTTTCCAAATTGTAAACGATTGATTAAAACTTTAATGTTTACTTTGGTTACTATGTTTATAAACGAATAACCGTATTTTTTCGTATAACCAGTCTATAGTCTTACCTTTAACTTCATAAATTATCGTTGACTTTAAAATAGTAACTTTTTAAACTTTAAATTACATTGATGGTATGAATCAAATAAACTCTCGTATACAAAGACCATCAATTTCCACGTAATCGCGTTTTCAAAGAATTTTCTAGTATATTAATAATACCTTCAACATGTAAATTAACGGAATGTTTTCCGTTAAATCTTTTTTCTGAAATATTTACATCGTTATATATACCTTTCCAAGCCTATAGTCCTTGTTACCATCCTTCTCTTTAATGTGTATCCTCTTTTCAAGTAGTTTTTGACGCCTTCAACATTCTATTAACTTGTTAATGATCGGTTCAGAAAGATTATGTTAGTTAATTCATTTAGTTTGGAGGTTATTAACGTTAATATTTTCATTAAATTTAAGGGGTTTTTATACAACTGAACATATATAGTTCGAAAAGTAATAAAGCCGTTAATAATTTTTATTGCTACGTTTAAATTGGTAATACTCAAGATCTTATATGGATTATCATATTTATTTGGCTTTCAGAATATAAAAACTTTACTTTCAGGAGGTAAAAATAGTACGTTTACTTTAATAATCTGTTTCTGGCATTAAAGGCATTATTAATTTGGCGGCGTGTCAATTCTTTTCTCAGTTTCTTCATGACTTTTCTGTATACTACAACACGTTTTTGGGTATTTAGCGATAATAATAACTTAGTAGTTATAGATAGCTAATCTCTAAATACTAGTAAAGTTGATATAGGGCCTTTAGGGTTAATATTATTGTTAAGATCTTTTACCACTATTTAAAGCCGTGTTTTTTTATTTATAAAGTTTTTCATTTTTAAGGTGAAAATATTGTAGGACCTTCGTAAAAAAGCGTAATACTTTTCGACTTTATTAATACCTTGATAGGCCGTAACATGAACCTATAAACACCAAATTTAAATCTATTTAACGTTAACTTAAAACTTTATCCTAGTAAAGTTAGTATTAACATTGTGGATCAGTAAGTATAATAGCTTAAAGTATGTATCAATCCATAAAATACGTAATGCCTCCTACGTTTCTTTCGCCATAATTGTTTTAAAAAACGTAACGCTGTAAAAAGCTTTATCAAAGTTTATAACGTAAAGTATTAATTTAACATTAAAGTAAAATACATTCATAAAGACCTCAAAGTTAAAGTTTTAGTTTTATTTTAACGTAAACTTAAACTTTGGGAGGGTTTAGAAGTACATTTAATAGTAGTAGTAAAGTCATTTAATCACCTTTAACGCGAATAAATCTAAATATTCGCAACCGGCCTCTGTAAAAACCCTATAAATACTATCAGTTTCAGATAGTTAAATTGAAAATATAATCAACGAAGTTCCGACTTCATCAAGTTTAATACTATTACTTTTAACCTTGAAATATAAAACCAGACGTATCTTTATTTAAGGCTAAGTCGAAACCTTTTACCGTCTTTAAACCAAACTAGTTTATTAGTCCACACGTTAATGTTAACACCGAGATTCTTTATGTCTTGAAGAAAAAGGAGGAATGTGGTAGAGCAATATAAAATGTAAAAAACAATATGACAAACGATAGTAGTTATAATCGTAGATCCTAGTAAAGAAAGCTTTTTTCCAAAGTTTAATCCGAGCTTAGCTTTGTTAGTATTTGTATAGTTACGTTTCGTAGCCATATTCATATCTCTTTATAACGCATTATATTATGAATAACTTTTAAATACCGTGTTACTTTTATATCTGGTGTAATATTTTCAAAAACATATTCTGCGTAACAATTTTGAATAGTAAAAATGTACGTAAGGCGAAGGTCTTTATTTATTAGATAGTATAAAAAGGAATAGTTGGCAAGTTATTAAGTTATTCTTTGGTTGATACTAGTATCTTTATACCCACCGACAACCGTAGGTTCATTTTCCTTCTCTTTAACTTTCTTCCATTTAAAGTTTGTAACGTATTCGACGTAATTTTGATTAAAAATAAAAAGAAATTGTATATTATATATCAATTATGTTAATTTGCGTTCTGTAATGGAGTAACGTATTAACTAGTAGCCTTGTCTACTGTAAATCTATTTTCAAGTGTTCAATATAAATTTATCTAACTGGTTTAAATACTTCAAATAAAAGGAATACCCTATTTAGTGCGTAGTTGGTTACTTCCTTAGGTTCGGGACTTTCGTTAACCATATTAGCCGAGCCTTTCATACTTACAGTCGATATAATACGTATAAATGTTTTTTTTTGTTGTCGTTAAACTTTGTATCTTAGGGGTATATACTAGTCTAGCTTAAGATTCGAGAAATTGAAATTGTTAACGAAAACCGTAATTAGTTACAAACCCTATATAAGTGGTGTTAGGATATTATAAAAAATATTTAAAGTTTTTATAACCTGTGACAACTTATCAAACTTATTAGTATGGGGTATCTTCATTAAATTCCACGTTTCCCATTACTTATTGGTAAAACATTAGCTTATTAACCATATAATTAAGGAAGTCTATCTTATTTTCCGTCTTTCTTTTGTAATTCAATATGTAAAACTACCTCATAATATTTTAGTAGGTGTATTATGAGTTAAAATTCACAACATATTCGAAGTAGTCCTTAAGGCTTTGTAAATTTAGCGAAAGAGGGAGCAATTCATTAAATACCGGAGGTAGTAATCCTTGGTTTAGCCAATAAAAACAATAGTTAATGACGAGTAAGAAATTCGTAATTTAAATTTGATATGGCGGCAAATCTTAAAAAACGGTTTAAATTTAACATCGAAGAGGCTGTACAGTTTACCCTTATACTTCTTCTTTTCTTTCTAGAACTTAACGAATATAGTAATTACCATATAATCCCTATTTACAATAAAAACGTATCGAAGGGTAATAGTGATGTACTGGTCTTAAAAGCCCTTTAGATCTCTCGACTAGTGTTATGGAAGCTAGTGTTGGTAGGTAGGATAATTTCCCTTAGCTAAATTTGGAGGGAAAAACATAATAGTTGTACTTATAGTAAGCTTCGAAGTAAAGCCGCTCTTCCTTTCATTTATTTGCTAAAAATAAACGTGTTAAGAAGATTAGAGGAAAGGGACTCAAGTGTTTCTACCGCAGGGGACTTACTAATATTTAGCTTGGTGTTAAAGAGTATGTCGAGGTTTTTAATTAATAGACTAATAAACTTAAAACTCACAACATATAAATTAATCATTATTTTATAGCGAGTGGCATTTCAATATTCATTTGATTTAAAAAAGTTTAAGGAACCTATACAAATCTGAGTAAGTTTATATGAATGCGTATAAAAGCGTCAAAGAATGTTAGCGTTAATAATACTTTTACCTTAAACTTGAAAGATTATTTATGCTTTTTATTGGTAAAATATTTCCAAAGTATGTTTCCTAAGTTATCGTATTTTTTTTTCCTTTATGAGTTCAACACTTCGGTCCACGTTATCTTCTTTCCCTTTTTTTGTTAGGAAGCTAACACTTCTGTTAACGAATTCAGTTTTTAGCCTAATTTTGACATACTTATTTACTATCGTTTACATATCGAGGTTCTATTTCCGAAAGAATTTTTAAAAGTACTTAAACACTTTTAAACCTGAAATTGTTTTTATAGGTTCTGAATGGAAAATATAGATGCCAAACGAGTTGAAAGAGTATTTAACTAACAACTCATTATTAGGGTCGGTAAAGGAGACGTTTTGGTCGTAGTATCTGACGAATTTAACATTGAAGTCTTGAATTACTTTATTTCGATCGGGGTTGTTAATGATATTGATTCCAGTGTATTTTAAAGCTATCGAAACGAAGATTAGAAAGTTTAATGAGGAAACAAGTGGTGTAAAGTGGTGATTTATGAGTTTTCTATAAAAGTTAATATAGTTTAAAATCATAAGACTTAAATGTTTTTACGATTTTAAAATTTTAATAGTTATACCCGTAATAGTAGTAGCCGTAATAATACTAACTTAACCGTTTGTCAACGTATTGACTTGGTAATCTTTAGGACTTTTAAACGGTCAATCTTAATACTGTTCTTTTTCCAAAAAGTATCGATAAAGATTTTTCGGTCCTTTTCATAACTATACCGATGCATACTCCTAGAATTGCCGCGATAGTTAACACAATTTAAAAGCTTTCCCTACTTATTTCTGCGATAGCTAATATAGTGCTATAGGGGCGCTTCACAAAAACCTTTCCTTTACCCCTAGCCGTCATTTAACGTAGAGAGCAACCAAAAAGTAGCCTTTTCTTCTACTTAGCTTATCTGTATTAAATCTAATAATCACTAATCAGTATTGGTAGGCTTTTATCGTTACAATGAAGTCGATTCGAATCACTATGGTAGAAGTAACTGGTTCTGCATTGATATTGGTTCAGGTTAATAAGTTGTAAATTCTAAGTTCGGCAGACCGCTAATTGGTTCGCACGCTAATTTGTATGGCCAAATGCTTTCGCCTGTGCCCCACTTTGAAGTGGATACCTACTATACTATATTTTCAGTGCAGTTTCACAAACTACCCATATTAATTAATAGCCAACTCAATCACCTACACATAACTTAGGAATAAGGAAAGAATATAAGAATACTAATTGAATACTTACAGCGGGATATTGTAACAATACTAACTATTTTGTGCTTAACATTACAATTTACAAGAATTACGCAGGAGTGTAAGAAGACTATAAAACCCTCGTGGTTTTGAAAAGAAATATTTCATTACGATATTATTAACTTAATTAGTGCTTTGAAAGTATACAAGTACTTTTAGTAGAGTGTTATATTACGTATGGACTATGTAAGCTATTAAGTTTAGAATCTCTTTACTAGAATCTATCCGATAAATACATTAAACAGGCATTGAAACCGCTTACACATATTTAGGAAGCGACTAAAACAGATTTCTTAGTACTTACAATAACAGTGAAAGCGTCCAAAGCAACACCCGATACTCTCTACACCACATCTCAACTTTCATACAATCTCTCCCCTCTTAACTTCGATATCTAATATCCAAATTTTTGTTTTACACACCGCTTGTTTAAGTTGATACGTACGACGTTTAATTTTACTAACTGTTTAGCTAGTTTATCACTTACAAGCATTGAACGACTAGTTTTAAACGTTTGGTTCTATTTTATTTTCCCTTTATTTATACTTATAAACGCTAAAAGTCCATTCAGAACGCTTTTTCCTATTTAATTTCTATTTGATTTACAAATTAAATGCTTTCATTTCGCCATTCGATTTCGAAACCTCCTTCATTGCATCATTTCAAATGCATATAAGTCCCTATGATTATAATACATTTGGAATAGAATTTTACGTTCAAAGAGTATAATTATATAACATTATCAACGATGAGGCTAGCTGAAGTCGACGAGTGTATTGATGCTTCATTCGAATATATAGCGCTTGAAAAGAGCGTATTAAATTATATCAACTTTAATCTTGAAAATAATATAATCTAAGCGCTGGTAAATGATCTGAAGCTTTAGGTAGTAAATACATATCTTATAAATATGAATTTTCGTAATTGGGAGGAAAAGACTTGAAGTTTTAATATATTAGATAATTCATGGAAAGGAATTTCAGATTAAACATTAGAAATGTGCCATGTAATATATAATTCAAGGTCGAAAGTATTATAAGTATATCCACGGAACAGAGATATGAATATACCCGGTAGCAAAAACGGTTTTATTACAAAAGAGGTAGTTATTACAACCTCAATCTAAACAATTTTTCGTTGGGACAAGAAAAAGGTATTAGAAGTGTATTTTTGAAAGAATATAGATTAGTGCAGCGTAAAAACCAACTTATTAAATATATACGAAATACATTACAACGCGTGATCGCTTCACGTACTTCAAGCGTAAAACGTTCGTTGAAACTTCCTGTATCCTGAAAAAGGCTGAAATATCATGAGAAACCTACGGAAGAAGAGGAAAAGCCTCAAAAATCATACTCTACTCGAATTTCAAACTTACTAGTTTTGGAAAATACCTTAGAAAAAGACGAAAAAATAGGTTACTCCCCATCTGAAACAAATTCTTTTCAACACTACGTTAATAAAAACTTAAACTAGTATAATAGAGCTCTTATAAGAAAAATAAAAGGGGATAAAAAGCAATACAAACTTTACAAATTAATGCATTCGAACCATAACTCATATTTCAATATTTCGCCTTATTGATTACCTATTAATAAAGACTATCCGAATAAGCTTATAAACTTTACTAAACTGTAAAATAGAAACTAAAATTATAGTAGTAAATCATACCATATACTTAATAATAAGATTTGTATAATATTGAATATCTATTAAAAACTAGATATTGAATCCTTACAATTACATATTATCTTACTCTTGGAACAATATTAACTGCTATTTTTAGAAGGTAAATTGCAGTGCAGTTAGTCAACTTTACTTACAGTAAAGTTGACTGACTGTACTAACTGCAAGTGGAGTGCCAAATTTAGACTAGGGTATGGGCTAATCAATTTTCCTTACAAATTACTGTATAGACTAGCTAGCGGTCTGCCAAACCTAAAACAATACATCAACCACTTTCAATGCAGCACTAGTTACTTTAGTCCACAGAGATTCGAATTGACTACGCCTTAAAGATAAAGATGGCTTCTTTACACTAATTAGTTCTTATTGGCTTAAGCACAGATTATCAAGGTAGAAGAAGGGGCTACTTTCCGGTTACGCTCTATGTTAAACGGCGGCTGAGGTAGAGGAAGAATATTACGAATAAAGTAAGCAGTTTATCAAGTTAATTTCTTTCTGAATATTGTAAACAGTTTAGAAAGGGTGTCAGCAACATCATAGAGAGAACCGAGGCCTTTGCCAAGCAGCTTGTAGATAGTGCAAACAGTTTAAAAGTTAACTCTCTTAGTGGTGTAAACAGATAAGATAGAACGTTATCAAAGTTATTGAATTTCATTGTTTAGTACTGGGTGGTATCCCTTGGGAAAGGCATCGTAACGCTACCATCATTAATATCAAGATCTCTTAATTGAGCCAGTCAGTACAATCGTCAACTCGGCAGACCTCTTTATTACTCGAGCCAGACCGAACAATACTATCAAACGGCGAATCTTTTCATCGCAAAAACCCTCCTCGACCTCTTTATCGCAAAAAAACCTCCTCGAAACAAAGACCTTCAAGTTCCTCAAGACAAAGACCCTTTCGACGACTTGACAACCTCCGGAAACCCCTTAAAGTTCCTTTCAAGCTTGCCCCACTAAGGATCTTTAAGAGGCTAAGGTATAGGCCTAGCAACAAGGCTCCACAGGCCCGGCAAGCCTAACAAGTTTAAAAGACTAAGGTATAGGCGCAACAAGCACCACAGGCCCGGTAACTCTAGCAAGTTCAAAAGGCTGAAGAATAGATGCTACAGGTCCGGTAAGCTTAACAAGTCCAAAAAGCTACCTGGTAAGGTCAAGTTACATGTCAACAAACAGGGGTACCCTAGAAAACTGAAAGACTACCAAGGTAGCGGTGGTGATAACAGTAGTTAAAATTACTGGCAAAGGGTATGCAATTGGTGAAATGTGTGATACGTATAAGTCTGTGGCAAAAGACTTGTTTGTGGGAGTTGATGAAGTTAGGACTTGGAACCATGGGGCAAAGGGAGGTAATTGGGGTTAATTTGGGTGCGGAATACACTAGAATTAATAAGGGTCTGGCCAGTTAACAAGGAGGCAATTCAGTGGCAACCGGAAAAGATTGGTCGACCATACTAACGTGCGCAAGCACAAAATAAAAAGCCGTCAGTGTTGGAACAATATTTACTGCTATTTTTAGCAGATCAATTGCAATGCAGTTAGTTAAATTTACTTATAGTAAAGTTAACTGATTGTACTGATTACAAGTGGAGTACCAGATTTAGACTAGGGCTTAGGCCAAGCAATTGACCCTATAAATTACTGTGCAGACCAGCTAGAGGTCTGCCAAACCTAGAATAATACATCCACCACTTTCAATGCAGCACCAGTTACTTCAGTCCACAGAGATTCGAAACAAATACGCCGTAAAAATAAAGATAACCTGTCTACACTTACCTTATTTCCTCATTCACTGAATCAAGAAGTGATATTAATACTATTTGATAAAAGTAAATATATTTGTGAAGTGTTATGATTGTTTCAAAACGTCATTCAATACTGAAAACCATCATAAGTTATTTGATAGGAATTTAACGAAAACTATATATAAATCCATTCAAAGCAATTATCATGACACAGATAAATCATTATAAAAATGTAAACTATTCATTTGATGAAGTTTAGAAAGTTTTTGGTAACATTTAGACTGAAGTAAAAAAGTAATGAACTGTTTATTTGAATAATCATAAAAATTGGCCGTAGAAATTCTGATTTGAATATTACGTTATTTGAACCAAAAAAGGACTTAGAAGAGTTTTGTATGAGTTTTAAAAGATTTTTTAAAACCTCTATACGTCCATAAACGATTTTTTTTGTTAATATTCATAACTGGGAAAGCTAAAGATGAAAGCCTCTAAAATATAAAGGCGGGTTTTACTAAAAACGATTTACTACGTTTTAAATCAACTATTGAAGGTATATCCTGGAAAAGGAACCCTTTACTCGAGCTATGAATTCTAATATAAAGTCGACAGAAGCTAAAAATAAAGCTTTGAATACTGTAGATGAAGTAACATCCAATGTAGGCGCCTCTAAAACCAGGGATAAAACTCCTTCCGTAGATTAGGTTTACCGTACTCTCATAAAATTGTACGGGGGCCAAAGATTTCTTGGAAAAAGTACCTCGTTTACAATGTGATCGGCTGCTAATCGATAAATTATCTGACATACGAGTAAATCCGCGTCGAACAATATATATAAGCTGATTACCTGTCTAAATACCAAACGAAAGGAAATTTTAAAACTTATACAACCGACTACAAAGGTATTTAGGAGAGATTAGACGGTTTTTTATATGAATATACCTTTGAAAAACGACTCAGAAGAAAGAAAAAACTATATAACGGTCTATGACAATGAAAGAGATAAATATGTACCTATAAGTTTACAAAATATTTTATTCCTATATAATGCCGGTTTAGATAGAGATAGCTGCATATTAAACACCTATATTGTGTTGTAATTCATATTATCTGACAGCTATAAATACCCATTTCAGGGAATTATACTAGATACTAGCATAACGGAAATTTCGACCGCTGGAAAACAGTAATTCTGTTGGTAGGCCTTAGACGTTGCAACGTTGTCGATTCGATTGGTAGAAGTAACAGGTAGTATTGCAGTAGTCAGATGGTGGATGTATTGTTCTAGGTTTGGCAGACCGCTAGCTGGTCTGTACTGTAATTTTTATGGACAATTGCTTGGCCCGTACCTTAGAATGAAGTGTAGCATATTGCACTCGACTTATACCTACTGCGGTAAGTCCGCATAAAGAAATACATTTACAGTATAGTTAACTTTACTATAAGTAAAGTTGACCTACTGCATTATATATAATACTATTTTAACACTGGCGGCTTTTTAGTTTATGCGCGCATGCTAGTATGGTTAACCAATCTTCTCCGGTTAATGTTAAACAACGGCCTCATACCCCCTATTAATTCCAATTGATTTCCATGCTACATTGAATCCAATTGCATTTAAATTAACCCCATTTGGCCTTAATTGCTCCGCTACTCTGAGGTTCGAGTTCCTTAACTCCCACCAAAAGTTTTTTTTACCACAGCCCTTCGTAAGTTTAACTATGTTACTTAAATAGATCGCTATTATGAATCTCCTGGAAATCTTTTAATTTGCCAGCACATCCCTATCCGCCGTCACGTGATTTGTGATTTCTAGGCGGCATATCTACGTAGCCCTCGATACGTATGGTCAACTTTTTACTATCCACAAATTTTTCTAAGGCTTTGTTTGGTGTGGCTTTCATCATAACATTTATAGGATTATCTTAATCATCGACTTATTGGAACTCCTTAATCTCCCTTCATTTGTA
This sequence comes from Anisogramma anomala, assembly GCA_038502455.1. Taxonomy (NCBI): domain Eukaryota; kingdom Fungi; phylum Ascomycota; class Sordariomycetes; order Diaporthales; family Gnomoniaceae; genus Anisogramma; species Anisogramma anomala. The sequence goes on along the minus strand of JASMMZ010000008.1, from coordinate 10,139,898 downwards.
AGCTTTACTAAGTTCTATCACGTCGATTATTAAGCGCTTTTTACTGGTGGTTCCGAGCTTCAATAGGGATTCAAAAATACTTTTCGAGTTGGTACAAATTACCCCCAGAATAAAAGGAATCTTTAGTTTCCTGGTAATAAGGTTGAGTGTTTTTCACAACACTATGCCTACGTTGAAGCCCGCTATTATGCCGTAAATCTCTAAAGTTAATATGTTTCGTGTGATCCTTTTATACTTAACGAAGGTTTAGTAAATTAAATTATCGATAATACTAAACCAATCTTCCCGCTTATCTCCGTTAACGAGGGTTATCAGTAAGCCTATATATAAAGATAAGGCGGTGTTATTTACGAAAGACCCGTTCATAAAAATCATTAGCTTGGCCTTTAAGAGGTCGATTGGTACTATATTAATCCCATGGTCTAGATTCTTTATTTGCCACTCGGACTTTTTATTTAGTTGATCAAAGTTTTTATCCGTTGGTATTTGTATTTGTAACGCAATATATGAATTGTATAAAGCTTTCGGTTGGTATAAGGTGGAAATAAAGTTACCCCGTATACGTTATTTTTAGTACCGTTAAGCTTTGACCTTATTAGTCTTGTCGATTGTAGCGAAAAAAGCTATTTGGCTCTTTTGGCGGAATCTTAAGCCGGTATTAATACTAAGTATATGGATTAACGATTTATTAAAGTTAAATTAGTTGTTTTCTATTAACATCGTTACTGGTTTATAATTTCAAAACTTAAAGTTTTCGATCGCTTGCTATTTAAATACTATAAAGCTAGTTTTTAAGAAGAAAAATGTGTTATTAGTTTGTATACCTACTATATCGAAATCCTTCTTTTACGTTACTAATAAACACGGATCGTATGTTAAAGACTTTATCGCCAGACGTGACTTAAAGTGCGATTAATAGGTTGAAAATCAGTTGACACCTATTTTGGCTAATTTATATAGTGGTTTAATACACCGTATTACCGTTTTTGGTAGGTAGATAACACGTAATTCATACGGTAATTTTAATAGTATAATTCTTTATAGGTCCGTTATTAATTATATATAGGTTTGTCTAATGTTATGGCTATTAAGTGTAAACTTGCCTTTAAATCTAGTTAATAAATTTGTTATCAGGATAATTACTAAGCGTTGGATGATTTTCCAAATCGTTAATGATTATGTAAGGATCCAATCTTTGCCTTTATTGCCGTATCCTTAAGCGATTAGTCGTGGCTTTTTGTATAGCCGCCTCGTGGTTTCGCATTTAACCTTGTAGATAATCTTCAACCTGAAGATGGTAACATTTAAGTTTTAAAGGTTAAAGTTAACTTTCGATACAAATTATAATACACCTCAAGTTAGTAAACCATTGATTTCGACCCTATCGCTTTCCTTAAAAGATTTGTTAGAAGTCTTGATAATCTCTTATATCCTAAGTTTTACTGCCAAATCTTTATTATTATTATTTTTCCTATTTACCCAAGTAGTATTATAAATACAGCCCGGTGTGTATTTCCCCTTTTTAATATTCCTCTTCTTTGGGGGTTGTCCGCGCCAGCAGCGTTTCATTAGCTTGTCAATGATAGGTAAAGAAGGTTCGTATTAACTCAGTCGTTTAACTTAAGGTTCTTTATCGTTGGTAGCTCTAATATAAGGTTTAACCTAAGTAATTCGGAAAGACATAAGACCATTAATAGTTTTAATAACTACTTTAAAGTTTACGATGCTTAATATCTTATACGATCCCTCCCATTTACCCGGCTTCCGCTGTATGAGGACTTTACTTTACAGTGGTAAAGAAAGTATATCGATTGTTATAGGCCTGTTTTTGTTTTTAAGGGTGTCATTAATTCGGCGGAGTGCCGATTCCCTTCGCAATTTCTTTAAAGCTTTGCTATAAGCCGTAACACGTTTTTAAATACTTGCTGAGGGTAGAGATTCACTCGTTAAGCATGAGTACGTTCCAAAGACTAGTAGCGTTGTCACTAGGCCGTCAGGGCCTACAACATCGTTCAAGCCCTTTACTACTATTTATAAACGTGCCTTCGGATCCGTAAAACTCCTAATTTATAACGTAAGGATACTATACGCTCGGCAAAGTAGGGAGTGTATCCTTTTACCTCTTTTAATGCTTTAATAGATTTTTATAAGTACTTGTTTGCATTGGATACCCATTATCTTAACTTTTTTTAAAACTCCGTCGCCGCAAAGTTGATACCTGTGTCGTAGACGACGATGTTAAATGGACCCAAGTATGTATTAATATACAATATCCTTAATATTTCTCACATATCCTTTGCCGAAAGTGACTTTCGAAACTTAGCTTTGTAAAAAAAGGTATTAAATTTAACAACATAAAGGATAAGCTTATTATCCAAGTAAAATACATTAATAAAGACTTCACAATTAAAATCCTTATCGTTTTTCAATATAAACTTAAATTTCCAGGGAGATTAGATATACGTTTGGCAATGATAGCAAAGCCTTTTAATGGATTTTAAGGTAAAGTATTCCATATCGTTATAACTTATAGATTTTAGAACTTTTTATAGCCTGTTAATAGTTAGGTGGTTAAAACGCCAGTAAAGTTAACGTATCTCTAGCTTTGTTAAGTTGAACACCATTACTTCCAGGCCTTAAAGATAAAATTATAAATGCCTCTATTTAAAGGTGAATAAAAACCTTTAGTCGTTTTTAACAAGTTCGTCTGCGTTAACGTCAACGTCAATGCCAAGAGTCTTTATGTTCTTCAAATAAAGTAAAAAGAGGTAACGGACTTAAGGATATGGAATGTAATCGTTCTTATAACAATTCGAAATACCGTTATTCCTAATAACGATAATTATTCGCCTGATTTAAAGCCAACTTTAGCTTTGTCAACATCGTAACGATTAATCTTAGTGGTTATGGTAATTTCCTTACGTAGTGTCATATATTGCGAATAACCTCCTATTAAGTAACTTAATACTCCAATATCTAGTATAATACCTTAAAACTTATAATACATGTAACTATTGCAAAGTTTAAAGGTATATAAGGGGTTAGGGGTATGGTTAGGGTAAAGGTAAGAGTCTTTACCATTTAAATGGTATAAAAGGGTATAATCGGCTAGTTATTAGGCTGCTGTGTTAAAATCAATATCTTCGTGCCATTTGATCTTCTTGGAAGCGTTAATGACGTTAGTTAGATTATCAATATTAACATCTGTAACCTTATCCAAGTAATTTTATTCTTAAGTAGTATAGTATTGAACGTGGTATATTTCTTTCTTGTTATTACGTTCGGTAAAAGGATAACGAGTTGACTAACAGCCGGCCTTACTAGAAATATAATTCTTTTTACTATTATCATGACTATAGTGCTTACAGCTAATAAGTTCGTTTAAATCTCGTTAACGTTAGCATGGGTTTTACTTTTAGTTTAGGGACGACGTTAATAAACCAAACTTTAGGCGTTATAAACGCCCGTATTTACGGTCAAACTAATTAACCACTATAAGGTCTTTCTTACTCACGTTAAGAAAGTTGACGATTTGGGAATATATACCGAGCGAATTGAGTGTACGTATTATCACGATGGTAAGCGAGGAATTTAACTAGCTAAAAAAACCCTTAAAAATAGTATTTGTGCATTATAGGACGTATTCAAACTTACTAACACCCGTAACAACTACCCATACCTGCTCGCGAAGTGTGGTTTCGCCAGAATAAGCCTTCCCCATTGCCTTTTAATATATTATCAGCTTGTTAAACATTTGATTAAAAACATTTATTAGTAATTCCTCTTCTTTTTTCCATATTATTATTATAGTTTACCAGGTAGTAGCTTAATTTGTATAGTATTATATAAGGTGGAAGTTATACTCGAAGTAGCCTTTTATACTATCATAAATCTCACAGAACGTGGTGGCGTTCGTTTGGAAGGTTAAGTAGTAGTTTTTGGCGTAACCTGAAAGAATTCAGGAGAATAGTAAGTGAAAACCAGAAGATAAGACCTTTATCCACTTGCAGATATTTAGAAAAGGCATTATCTTAATGTGTAAAAGGTTATAAAGCTTTTCGTTATATTTTTCTGTATTATCTTAAATCTTGTTGAAATCCGTTATCGACTTGTATTTAATATAAACATTTTAATCGGTTTTGGAGGAAGATCGCGATAGTTATCCTAAGTTTGGTTAATGTTTCCTAACGATTTAAATCTTAGAGGTTTCGAGGCCCAGTGTTAAAAGTAATTGCCAGTTGTCTGGCCCGAGGGGTAAAGTCCTATGGTAGGTCCTGTAGTTGGCTCTCGTACGTAGATAATTCTAAAGGAAAAGGGGTTTTAAGGTATTTAACGATTGTATTGCTAAGGGTTGATAAAATATTACAGGTTTTAAAAGGCTTAACTAGCTTGCTTAATTAACTGGTGTAAAACGCCGACATCAATACCTTTAGCCGCGTTGACAGCCCTCACTTCGCGTGCTTTTCTGTTGTTAAGAGCGTACTTTGTGTTGTCACATAAGGGTATTAAACCGCCTAATAGGTTAATACTTTCTTTATCTTTAACGAGTAAAGATTCTTAACTTAGTTAATGGTAAAGTGGAGGTTTTCTGAATAGTGTATAAAGGCGTTAAGGTTCCTTAACCCCTTTTCCTTTGGGCTGTGAGTTTTAGGGGAATTTTTCAAATTGGGCTAGGTTAAACAAGGTCTTTGATAGCTTTATAAAGCTTTTTTTTTGGCACGTAAATTCCTCGGCGTTTAAGTTTTTCTTTGAGCTTAGACTTAACTACTTTCTAAATCTTTTTTCACATATCAATAATCGAGTCGTCGAAAAAATTACGATACTTATGAAAAGTACGGTTGCTACGGTTATGTTTTTTGGCGCCGTCTTAATTAACGATATAATAGCCGACGTAATTGGTAAGATATCCTTCGGTTAAGTATTCGTTAACATTCTTTCCTTAGAGTTTACTATTGTAGTGTTTGGCGAAGATAGGTCCAAGTGCTTTAAGTGTTTTTTTTCCTTTAGGGCTCGGTAATCACTTTAAATTAGGTGCTAAAGGTAAACATTTTGAAGTTTTGGTTTGTGTAAGACGTGGTCGGCGTATAGGGCGAGGGATTTAGTGATCTTTGAGCGTAGGGACTTGGTGTTTTGGCGTAAAGTCGCGTGGGAACTTGGCGGCTTAACGGCTTGGCGTAAGGTTGTGTGATGTGGCTTTTTCGACGTAACTTGGTGTTTCGCTTAAAACAGCAAACTTGATGATTAAAGTGGTGTAAGAAGTGAAAAGAGTGAAGTAATGGCAAAGGTTTGATATAGTAGGTAAGGTCGAAGGTCGGTGGTAGTGGTAAAAAGCGAAAGTTATTTGTTGTAGGCCGTGGGACTTAGTCATTTTTCTGCAATAGTAACACCTGTAGTAGTACTAACTTGGACGTTTTCCAACTTGTAGTTTAAGACTTTTAGTGGTAAATCATAACGCTTTTCTTTAAAAAGAATCACTGAAGATTCCTTGGTGTTTTTAAGTAGCGATACCGTCGCTTACTTCCAAATTGCTGTTATGGACTGACGTAACCCAAAATTCTTCTCTGTTTTCCTGCCGTTGGGGACCGGCGCAATACTAATAGAGGCCTTTCGTAAGAATTTTTCCTCTACTATAGATGCCGTTATTAACATAAATCGTAATCAGTGTAATGATTACACTAAATACCTGTGATTATATAGAAGGTATCAGAGGGTTTATGTTATCAAGAAGGTAGCAGAGGTGCTGAGTGAACAATATCGCAACCGTGCAAGTAATGATCAAAAGCCGTGAGGCAATTCAGAATATACTGAGACTGAATACTTATATTGACAACTGAAGAGCTATGAAGGAAATACTATCTACGTAGTGCTGACCGTATCCTTATATCCTTTATTTTTCATACTGGATCGCTATGATCCTCCGTTCTCTGGATCATCTTGGATCGCTATGATCCTGCATGATCCATTACGTGACTTTTCTTAGTCATTGTGGCTGACATAAGAGATGTTCCCCGCCTGATGTGTTAAACTTCAGGCTTCTCAGTGGCGCAGTTGTATACTGGCCCATTTCCTAACCCAACCGCTGTCTGGGTCATGACAACCGGAAAGTAGTTTTTTCTTTTACTTAGCTTATCTATGCTTTACCTAACAGAAAAGCACTGATTAGTGTTGGTAGGCCTTAGACATTGCAATGTTGTCGATTCGATTAGTCGAAGTAATAGGTAGTATTGTAGTATTTAGATGGTGGATGCATTGTTCTAGGTTTGGCAGACCGCTAGCTGGTCTGCACTGTAATTTGTATGGCCAATTGCTTGGCCCGTGCCCTATAGTGAAGTGCAGCGTACTATACTCGATTTATACCCAATGCGGTAAGTTCGCACAAAGCAATACAATTGCAGTACAGTCAACTTTACTGTAAGTAAAATTGATCTACTGCACTATATATAATACTATTCCAAAAAAATCGATATTTTTGTTGCAAAGTTTCCCAAGTTTTAACTCGAACAGATAGAGTAATATCGAAAAGTTTTGTTGGGTAAAATAAAAATGGCATAATGATAGTAATAATGCTATTCGTGCTATTTAAATTTTATATGATAAACTTGGGAATACCACGTCTATTTTGATTATTCAATATAAATAAGCTCGGTATATGGATAAAGAATACAAATAAACAACTTATTTCCACTTTCAAAAGCGCGTTTTTCCAGCTTTAGTTAAAATTGAAATATTTTTAATTCTTCCTTAAAGTACAAATAATTGAAGTTGCTTAATAATGTAAATATAACTAGGTATGTTATACCGACGGTTTAGGTATTCTGCTATAAAATACCTTTTATAGCTCTTCCGCGCAGCAGGTTACACTGATATAAAAAGAGAAGCTTTAAAGATCATATAAATGTTTTACTATAAATATCAATTACATATACAAACCCTTTAAATATTTAAATTCCGCTTACACAACGATATTAACTTTATCTACCAGGTTATTATATATATTAAATACCTTGAAAGATAACATGTTCTTTACATCATCTATATTAAAATATCCCTGTAAACTGCTCAATTTATGCAAAATGCTTGAAGAACTGATTATGAAAATACCGTAATAAATTTCTCGAAAAATATTCATTTAAATCCTTCAAAGTATATTACGCATGATATAGGCATGGTTTATAACTTAAATGAATAGTAGACTAGAGTTAAAATAACCGGTAACGAGTATAGGCAAATATTGGTAAAACTTTTTTACGATATTAATAGACGTAAACAATAATATAACCCACTGAAAAAAAATTATACGGTACTTTCCAAAAAGTGAAAAAATACAAACTCAAGGTAATATATTTTGTAAATAATCGCAAATAGTATTGATAACATATTCAATCCGAATATATTTATCTCTATAATCCTTATATTTATTTCACTTTGGATTATGTATCGATTTATACTATTATAAAACAAGATTTAGAAAGCCAACATTAAAGTAAATATTGTAATATCCCTACTTTTTTTTAGAAGTTAAGAATTATATCTTCAAAGAATTATCAATAAAGAATGAGTTGCAAGAAATAGTATTTTAAAAACTATCGTTATAATCCGAAGTCCTCATTTGAAAAATGAAGAAATTATGGACTAGTTTTTAGATAATTTAATTTATTAGAAGATACGATATATTTGTCAATTTTCCGAACAATACGATTCTCCTTCGTAAAACAATAATGCAGGATGATGTAAAAGAAAAAGTATATGCCATTTTTTTCAAAAAACTATCTGTCGAGTAATGATAATTACCTTACTCCTATAACGATATGAACGCCCTTTGGTTAGATTTTTTATATCTTTCGAATACCCTTATATACATTTAGATACCTTACGTAAATGAATACCCTAAAACAACAAAACCAAAACAATGTCAACGAGGGTATTTACTTAGTTTATGAGATAAAAAACGCCCTCAAAACTTTATTTTATACTTTTTCATTACTTTTAAAGAGGTTGCTGACTGCGAGCTGAGTATGAAACTCTGTTAGAAAGATATTAAGATAATCCCAGGTAAATATTTTAATTAATTAAGCCGAAAAGAAGTTACGAAATTTATAGAATAAGGCATGTTTCAATTTGAACAGTTTAATCTGGACATATACGCAGACTATAAATTTTTTTGATAAAACTCGTTTATAAAGTAAAAGATAAAAATGGAAATCCCTGTAAAAAAAGTTGACTTATACTAAAAAGGTACTATAAAGCTGGAAAAAAGATATTATACCTTAATCGCCTACTTTACAACAGATAAATCACCGTTTAAACTTAATACTAATATATTTTAATGAATCCCTCATAGGCTGCATCTTCATCTCCAATATATTACGAATATATGTATATAATCATAAAAATACCTTAAATGACTTATTTACATATATCTACCTATAAAGATCCAGAAGTACTACCCTCTCAGAATAATATTATATATCTTTAAGTTACCTAACGACTCCGTAGAGATTGATATATACTAGTTTGACATGCACTAAAGATATCATAAAAACGCCTCGGAATAACCAGCGTTATTTTGGAGCCTCATCTGCTGGTTTTTATAATTTATTTGAAAGGCTTTACAGTTATCGGAACATAAATAAACTATAATTTCATCTTTTATAATACAATGTTTTTTATTTCAAAGAATGAAAAGCTGAAAAAAGCTAATTTAAAAGAGAAACCGAAAATATATTCAAATGAAAACCGCCTTATTAACTTTAACAATACGAGAATTACGTTCCAGGGCAATATCTTAAAACATACATAAAAGGTATATCTCAATAAAGTTACCTTCATAAATATGAATAACACGAAGCTTACCAACGAGTACCGATACTAATATGTATATAGAGCTTAGATTATATCGGTTATATAACTAAAACTAGCGTTGAACCCATTTTTCGTTACGAAATATTAAATGAAACCATCGAATAAAAAATACCGAGCATTAAATAAGCACCTCGAGTAACAAATACAAAATTTGAAACATAACTTACTTTTGGTATCCTTTGATATATAAATAACGAAGTTCTTTATTTCTACTGTTAGTTAAGATACGAAAAATCACAATTGTAATTTACAAATAAAATATATACCCGTTATCCATAATAAAATACTGGACTGAAACAGATTCACTGTTCGCAGGTCTTTAGATCGTTGCAATATTATCGATTCAATTGGTCGAATTAAAAGTAGTATTGTATTTGTCAAGTGGTGGATGTATTTTTTTAGGTTTGGCAGACTGCTAGTCGGTTTTCATTGTAATTTGCATGTTTAATTGCTTGGCCCGTGTCCTAAAATGAAGTGTAATGTACTGCAATCGACTTACATACAATGCAGTAAGTCTCCACAAAGTAATATATTCAACTTGTAGTACAGTTAACTTTACTGTAAGTAAAGTTAACCTACTGTACTAAATATATTAATATTCCAATACTGTCGGCTCTTTGGTTTATACGCGCATGTTAGTGTGGCTAACCAATCTTTTCCGGTTACCACTAAATTATCTCCTCCTTAAATGGTTAGACCCCTGTTAATTCCTGTTAACTTCCATATTGAATTGCACCCAATTACATGCAAATTAACACTATTTGACCTCAATTACTCCTTAGCTCCGAGGTTCGAGTTTATCAACTTCTATAAAAAAAATTTCCGCTATAAACCTTTGTAGCCCTTGACTTTAACTATACCAGTTAAATAAATTACCATTATCAATACCCTGGCAATCCTCCAGTATACCAGCATATCCTTGTCCACCGTTATGTAGTTTAGGCTTTCCGGGCGGCCTATTGACTTAGCTCTCGATACGTATGGTTAGCCTATTATTATTCACAAACCTCTTCAAAGCCTTGTTTGGCGATTTCTTCGTTATGGCATTAGCAGGGTTATCTTTGCTATCGATATATCGAAACTGATTAATTTCCTTCCCATCGTAGGCTTTATGGATCGTTATCACGTCTATTATCAGGCGTTTTTAGCTGGTATTTCCAAACTTTGAAAAGCATTCGAAGAGGCTCCTTAAGTTGGTACAAATCACTACTGGGATGAGAAGAATCTTTAGCTATCTAATGATAATGTTTAGGGTTTTCTACAGTATGATACCCAAATTAAAACCCGCTATTATTCCGTAAACCTTTAAAGCCAACACGTTTTTCATAATCCTCTTATACTTAAAGAAGGTTTAATAAATCAGGTTACCAATAATACTAAATTGATCTTCCCGCCTATTTTTATTTACGAAGGTTATTAAAAACCGATTTGTAAGGATAGGTCGGTATTGTTTGTAAAGAACCTGTTAGTAAAAATCATTAACCTAACCTTTGACAAGTCGATTAGGATTATATTAATCCCGTGGTTCAGGTTCGTTATTTATTACTCGAACCTTTTGTTAACCTGATTAAAGTCTTTATCCATTGGTTTTTATACTTATACGGTAATAGACAGGTCGTAAAAAGCTTTCGGATAACATAAGGTAGTAATATAGCTGCCTTTAGCACGTTATTTCAAGTACTATTAAGCCTTAGCCACGTTAGTTTTGTTCATTATAGCTAAAAGAACGCCTTAGTCTTTTTAACGAAAGCTAAGGCCAGTATTAATATTGAGTATACGAATCAACTATTTATTAAAGTTAAGTTAACTTCTTTTCGTTAATATCGTTACTAGCTTGTAATTCCAAAACTTAAAGTCTTCAATCGCTTATTATTCTAATATTATAAAGTTAGCTATTCCGACAAAAAGTATATTATTAGTTTACATACCTATTACAACGAAGTATTTCTTTTACGTTGCTAAGAAGTACGGGTCGTATATTAAAGACTTAATAGCTAGCCGTAATTTAAAGTATAAATAATACATCAAAAACCAATAAACGCTTAGTTTCACTAATTTATATAGTAGCTTAATACATCGTATTATCGTATCTAAAGAGTAGATAACATGTAGTTTTTATTATAGTTTTAACAATAGGGTTCGCTATAAATCCGTTGCTAATTATAAATAGGTTTGCATTATATTATGGCTATTAAACGTAGACTTGCCTTTAGTTTGAACTAATGAACTTATTAACAAAACGACTATTAAACGCTAATCAATCTTTTAAATTATTAGCAACTACATAAAGATCTACCCCTTACCTTTATCGCTGTATCTTGAAACGATTGAACGTAACTTTTCGTATGGTCGCTCCGTAGTCTTGCCTTTAGCTTCGTAAATAATCCTAGACTTAAAGATCGTAAAGTTTAGGTTTTAAAGGTTAAAATCTGTTTTCGACTCAAATTGTATAACCCCTCGAATTAATAAGCCGTTAATTTCGACCTTATTACTTTCCTTAAAAGGTTTACCGAAGGTTTTAATAATTCTTTGTATTCGAAGCTTTAATAACAAGTGTTAGTCATCCTTCTCTTTCCTACTTACCCAAATAATATTATATATGAGACCCGGTATGTATTCCTCCTTTTTGACGTTTTTCGTCTTTAGAGGTTATCCATGTCAACGGTGTTTTATCGGCTTATTGATAATGGGTGGAGAAGGTTCATATTGATTTGATCGCTTAACTTAGAGATCTTTATCGTTGGTAATCCCAATATAAAGCTTAAAATATGTAATTCGAAAATATATAAGACCATTAATAGTTTTAACTACTTTAGAGTTCGCAATACTTAAAATTTTATACGGGCTCTCTCATTTTCTCAGCTTCCACTATATGAGGACTTCACTTTATAATGGTAAAGCAAATACGTTAATCATTGTAAAGCCGTTCCTAATGTTAAAGTCGTAATTAACCTGGCGGCGTGCTGATTCTCTTCGTAATTCACTTAAAGCTTTTTTATATACAGTAATACATTTCCAAGTACTTTTCGACGGTAAATATTCATTCGTTAAGCGTAGGTATATCCCAAAAACCAAAAGCGTTGACACAAAGCCGTTAAGGCCTACAATATCGTTGAGGCCTTTCACTGCTATCTATAGGCGTGCCTCCGGATTTGTAGGTTCCAATTTCAAACGTAAGGATATTATTCGCTCGGCGAAGTAATACGTATGCTCTCTTAATATTTTCAATACTCTAGTAGGCTTTTACGGGTACCTATTTGTATTGGATACTTATTATCTTAGTATCTTCCTGAAATTCCGCCGCCGTAAAGTTGGTACCAGCATCATGGATAACGACGTTAAGTGGACTTAGGTAGGTGCCAATCTAAAACATCCTTAAAGTTTTCCACGTATCCTTTACCGAAAGGTATTTTAAAAACTTAACCTCATAAAAAAAAGGTGGCGAAATTAATGACATAAAAAAGAGGCTTATTATCCAAAAAAATACGTCAATAAAGATCTCGCAGTTATGGTCATTATCGTCTTTTAATAATTTTTAGGGCATATTATTTTATATCTTTATATCCTACGGAATTTAGGACTTTATATAATATGTTGACGGCTAGGTAATTAAAACGCCAGTGTAATTAACGCATTTCCATCTCCATTAGGTTTAATACCATTACTTCTAAGCCTTAAAGATAAACTAATAAGTACTTCTATTTAAAGGCGAGTGAAAAATTCTAGTCGTTCTCAAACAGCTCGTCTGCATTAACGTTGAAGTTAACGCTGAAAGTCTTAAAATCCTTCAAACAAAGCAAAAAAGAGATATATAACTTAAGAATGTGGACTGTAATTGCTCCCATAATAGTTTAAATTATTGTTATCCCCAGTAACGATAATTATTCGCCTACGCTAAAGCTAACTTTAACCTTACTAGTATCGTAACGATAAATCTTAGTAGTTGTAATGCTTTCCCTCCGCAATACCACGTACTAAAAATAGCCTTTTATTGAATACTTTACTGCCCCTACATCTAGAATAATACCTTAAAACGTATAATCCACGTAACGATTACGAAAATTAAAGGTGTATAAGGAGTTAGGGGCTTAGTTAAAGCAAAGGTAGGGGTTTTTACCACTTTAACAGTATAGAAAAGCGTGGTCGGCTAGTCATTAGGCCGCGTTAGAAGCAGTATCTTCGTGTCACTTAATTTTCCTAGGGGTATTAGCGCCGTTAATTGGCTCTTCGCCTTTAAAGTTTAAAATTGAATCCAAAAAATCTGGTTTAAAAATAATGAGGTATTAGACATAATATACTGCCTTTTTATTATTACATTGGGCGGGGGGTATCAAGTGAACTAGTAGCTAAACTTGTTACAAATTTAATATCTTTTACCATTATTACAATGATAGTGTTTATGGTTAATAGATCCGCCTGAATTTTAGCTTTGTTAACGTTAATTTGGTTACTATCTCCATTTTAAAGCTGGTAGACCAAACCTTAAACGTTATAGGCGCTAATACTTACAGTCAACATAATTAACCACCATAAGGTTTTTTTTATCCACGTTAAGGAAGTTGCCGGTTTAGTAATATATACCAAATAAGTTTGTTGTACACATTATTACGGTAGCAAGCTAGAAACGCAATAAGCTAAAAAAGCCTTAGTAAGTAGAATTTAGGATTTATAAGGTGTATTAAAATTTGTTTACGTCCGTAACTACTACCTATACCTGTTCGCATAATGTAGCTTCGCTAACGTAGGCTTTTTTTATTGCTTTCTAACATAATATTAACTTGTTAAGTATTCAATTAAGGACGTCTATTAGTGTTTCCTCCTCTTTCTTGTTCGCTATTATTATAGTCTACCTTATTATAACCTAGTCCGCATAGTATTACGCAAAGTAGATATCGTATTCGAAGTAACCATTTATGTTATCGTAGATCTCACGAAACGTGGTAGCTCCAGTAAAGAAAGTTAGAAATTATTTTCTGGCGTGCCCTATAAGGATTCCGGGGAATAATAAGTAAAAATCTAAAAGGGAAACCTTTATCCATTTGCAAATGTTTAAAAAGGGAATTATCTTGATATCAATAAGGTTATAAGGTTTCCCATCATAATTTTGTACGTTATTTTAAATCTGGACGAAGTCCATAAATAGCTTATAATTAATGTTTACTATCTTTACAGGTTTTAAGGGAAGGTCGCGATAACCATTCCAGTTTTAAATCATATTTTCTAGCAATTTAAGCTTTAAAGCTTCCAAAATATAGTTTTAAGGGTAATTGCCAGTCACCTAGCCCGAAGGTTAAAATCCTGTAATAGGACCTGTAATAAGTTTTCACGTGTAGATAAACCTAAATGGGAAAGGGTTTTAAGGGGCCTATCAGTAAAATTGCTAAGGGGGAATGGGTACTTAAGAATTTTGGAAAGCTTGATGATTTTTCTTAATTAATTGGTGTAAAGCGCTAACGTTAATACCTCTGGCCGTGTTAGCGGCCTTTGTTTTATGCATTTGGCCGCCGCTAAGGGCATACTCCGCGTTGTTATGTAAAAGTGTTAAACTATCGATAAAGTTAATATATTCCTTATCTTCATCGCGTAAAAAGATTTGACTTAGCTAAAAGTAAAGGGGAGGTTTTTTAGATCGCATGTGGAGGTGATAAGGTTCCTTAAATCTTTTTCCCTTAGGGTATAGTTTTCAAGGGCGTTTTTAAAGTTAAGTTAGGTCGAAAAGTTTCTATGCTAGTTTTGTAATACTTTTTAATAGCACGGAAACTCCTTACCATTTAATTTTTTACCTTTAGCTTAACCACTTTTTAAACTAATTTCCACATATTAGTAGTTCAATCTCTAAAAAGGTTACGAAAATTACCAAAGGCGTAATTAAAGTATTTAATATTACTGTACTTAACGATATAGTAACCGACGAATTTAATAAGATTTTTTTCGGTTAATTTTTCGTTAAAATCTTATCTCTAAACGTTTTCGTCGTATAACTTCGTAAAAAGGGTTCACAAAGGGATAATATCTTTTTAAATCTCTTTAATAGATGCTATTTTAAGGTCTAAGATGATATAGGACTTTGTAGGCGAGTGACTTAATGATGTAGGACGTGGGGATTTGGTGTTTTAGCGTAGAGTTGCGTGATATGGCTTTTTCGACGCAACTTAGCGATTCTTGGTTTTTTCGCTTAAAGTATCAAACTTAACGATTAAATTGACGTAAGAAGAATAAAAAGAATAAAATAGGGGTAAAGATTTGGTGTAAAGGGTAAGGTAGAAGATCTTTTGTTATTTAAGATTATAAGTGAAAGGCGAAGGTTATTTGTTATTATAGGCCGTAAAACTTGATTAGTTTTTCACAGTAGTAACACTCATAATATTATCAACTTAGGCGTTTACCAACTTATCGAACTTTAAGACTTCTGACAGTTAATCTTAACGTTTTTAAAAAAGATTAATAATGATTTCTTAGTGTTTTTCAATAGCGATACCGTCGCTAACTTCTATATTGCTGTTGTGAGACTAACATAACCCAAAAATATTCTCTGTTTTCTTGCCGTTATAAGACTGACACAGTACTAATGACGGCCTTTTGCAAAAATCTTTCCTCTACCTTAGTCGCCATAGCCGTAAAGCGTAATGAAAAAGTAACTTCTTCTTCTACATAGACAATTTGTGCTTAACATAATAAGCACTGATTAGTGTTCGCAGGTCTTAAAAACGTTGCAATGTTTTCGATTAGATTGGTCGAAGTAACAATAGTATTGCATTGGTCAAGTAGTGGATGTATTGTTTCAGGTTAAGTAGACCGCTAGCCGGTTTGCACTATAATTTTTTTGGTCAATTGCTTAGCCCATGCCCTAGAGTGAAGTTCAGCGTACTGCACTCGACTTACACTCAATGAGGTAAGTCTCCACAAAGCAATACACACAAATTGCAGTACAGTCAACTTTACTGTAGGTGAAGTTGACCTAATTCACTGAATGCGGTACTATTCTAATATTTACCTTATATAATAATATTGTTAATTAAAATTTTACTAATTAAAGACGAATTACACGGATCATTTTCGCCTTAAAAATTTATAAAATAGTTAATAGCTTCAACTCTGGTATTATCATAGCGATAACAGTCCGTATAATTTTTGCGAAACCTTAAATAAAAACCCTCTCTTTAGTAATTTACACTAACACTTTTACTTTTATAAATACCCTATTAAGTTCAGTATCTAAAATGAAAAACACCTTATAATATATATCATAACCATACGCGAATCATACAAACCCTATAAATAAAGATATGAAATAAATTGACGGAAACTTAAAGTTAACAGATATAATAACCTAAAACGCTCCGAATATAGTATTGGAAACGTTTGTATTTATAAACACTTTTTTCGTTAACGTTATTAAAAAGGTCGTATGATTTAGCCTCTCATAAGCAATATTTATTTATATTTTTCCACGAGTTTTACTTTGTGTTTCCTGCTTTAAATTTACCATAACGCATTTACTTTATATATTTTACTCCTTAAATTAGCTACTTAACTCTTTAACATTATATTTATACTTTTTAAATTTATTATTTATCCCTTAAATTACGATTTTCAACCACAATTTTATTATATCATTATTTGTGTTGCAATGGTAATACCTGCAGTGCAGTAAGTTAACTTTACTTTACTTACAGTAAAGTTAACTATACTAACTGCAAGTTAAGTATATTGTTTTGCGTAGACCTCATGTATTGGCTGTAAGTCAAGTACAGTATGCGCCAACTTCAAACTAGGGTATTTACCAAGCAATTAACCATACAAATTACTGTGAAAATCGGCTAGCAGTCTGCCAAACCTAGAACAAGACATACATCACTTGACTACGTAATATTACTATTACTTTGATCAATCGAATCGACAACGTTGTAACGTCTAAATTTTTATCAATACTGATCAGTTCCTATTGAATTAAGTGCATATTAGCTAAGTAGAAGAATAAGTCAATTTCTGGTTATGCTTTATGTTAATAACGGCGGCTAAGGTAAAATAAATATTTTTGCGAAGGGTCTTTATTAGTACTGGGCTAGTCCACAACGGCAGGAAAATAGGAAAAAAAATTAAGTTACGCTAGTATATAACGGTAATTTGAAAGTAAGCAACGGTATTGTTATTGAAAACACCAAGAAATTTTCATGAATCCTTTTTAAAGAAAAGCGTTAAGATTAACTGTCAGAAGTCTTAAAGTTCAGCAAGTTAGCAAACGGTTAAGTTCATACTATAGCGGGTGCTATTACTATAAAACCGACTAAATACCACGGCTAAACAACAAACGATTTTCAACCCTACCCTTTAAATTAAACATTTACCTAAACACCAAGTTTTCTCTTTACTTTACCTTTTTTCTCACTTTCTTTATGCCAATTTAATCGCCAAGTTCGCTACCCTAAGCGAAAACACCAAGATTCGCCAAGCCGCGTCGAGAGACCACATCGCGCAACCTAACACCAAGTTGCTAAGTTCCCACACGACTTTACACCAAAATGTCAAGTCACTCACTTACCAAGTTTTACGTAAGTTAAAACCTTAAAATGAGTACTATCAGCACTTACTTTAAATCTATCACCAACCCTATTAACGAAGAAGTAATTGAAGTCTTAAGACTATTCTTTTTAAGATATTACGATAAAAAGCTTTCGGGGTACAATATCGATAAATACTTAACAAAGAAACATCTGGCTAACTTTGTCGGTAATTATATTGTCGACTACTATAGAGGCGAAAACGTTGACCGCAGCAGTCGTACTTTCCATAAATACCGTAAGTTCTTTAATGATTGGACTATTAATATGTGGAAGAAGGTCTAGAAGAGTGTTAAATCAAAGTTAAAGGAAGAACTTGAACGACGAAGGATCTATATGTTAGAAAAGATCTTCGTTAAGCTGGCAGAAACCCTTTACAATTTGGTTTAGTTTGAAGAATACCTTCAAAACCCGAGCTTTAAGGAGAAGGGTATCAAAAAAATTCAACGCTCACATACGCGTTTTAGGATACCTTCCCTTTACCCCTGGCTAAGTTAAGATTTTTCACGCGCTGACGATAAAGAACCTGTTAACTTTCTCGGTAGCTTCATACCGTTATGTGATAGCGTAGAGTATATCCTTAGCAGCGTCAGGGCACGTAAAGCAATAGCTGTTAATACGGTTAGAGGAATTGACGTTAGAGCTTTATATTAGTCAATTAAACAAGATCTTCAGGTCCCTCAAAACCCCCAAGCCCTTTAAAAGCTTTTTCACAGCAAGTTTGCCCATATATGCGAACTTATTACAAGGCTTATTACAATATTTTACCTTTTGAGTAAGGAGACTGGAAATTACTTTTAACACTGTGTTTCGGAAGATTTAAGGCTTAAACTGTCAAAAAAATACTAATAAAGACTGTGATAACTATTGCAACCTTTCCCTAAGACCTGTCAAAGTATTCAATATCAATTACAAGTTTTTTAAGTATTTTGCCAAGATTAAAAACGATATAAAAAAGTATAACAAAAAGACTCATAACCTTTTCCACACGAAAATAATGTCTTTTCTAAACATCTACAAGTGAATGGAGGTTATCCCTTTTGATTTTCACTTATTATTCCCAGAAATCCTCACAAGGTACGCCAGGAACTACTACTTAGCCTTCCTAAACCCGAGAAACTACTTTTCTCGAAATTTATAATGGTATAAAGAGCTACTTCGAGTACGACGTCCACCTTACCTAATATTATATAGATCGTGATACCACGAAGTAGATTACGATAATAATGAAGAAGAAAAAATAGAAGATATTAATGGGTATACTAAGCCAGATACTTAATAAGTTAATATTATACCAGCAAGTAATGGGAAAAGTCTACGCTGTCGAAGCTACACTCTGCGAGTAGCTATAAGTAGCTATTACGAGCGTTAAAGAGTTCGAATACGCTTTACAACACTTAGATACCACCTACGAATGCTTTTTTTGTCAGTTACATTCCTTGTTTTAAATTGTAATAGTACGTACACCAAACTAGTTTGATATATTTCTTTAAGCTGGCAACTTTCTTAACGTAGAGGAAGAAAACCATATGGTATTTAATTATATCGACCGCAAGTACGGCTATTGGCGCCCTCAATACTCAAGACCTAGCCTAACGTCTTTAGACTAGAGGTAATAACCACGCTGGTGCCAATAGGGCAAAAAATTAAGCAGACCTTGAAACCGAAAAAACTATCGTTGTAATAATGGAAAGAGACATAAAATTTATAATAAGTTTAATTTTTAGTTCACTCGATACCCTTCTGCCGATCGTAACAACAAAAAGGTGGCTTATCACATTCAATACCCTATTACTTTTGCATACAATTATTTAAATTACATCGAAAATTTCGAAGGCGACGAGACAATTAACAGTAACGATTCCACTAAGTAAATCAAGTAGTATAAAGATACAATTATTAACGCGGCTTAATAATTAGCCAACTATGCCTTTTTATACCGCTTAGGTAATGAAAACCCTCACCTTTACCCTAACCAAGCTTCTAACCCCTTGCACACTTTTAACCCCCGCGATGGTTATGCGGATTACACGTTTTAATGTATTATGTCAAATATAGAGGCAATAAAGTATGTAAAAGAAGGCTATTTGTAATACGTGGTACTACGAAGGGAAAGCATTACGGCTATAGAGATTAATCGGTACGATGCTAATAAGGCTAAAGTAGGCTTTGGATAAGGCTAACAATTATCTTTATTAAGGATAACAATAATTTAAATTGTTATTAGGTCGATTTCGTTTCATATTTTCAATTAACTACCCCTTAACTTTACATAAAGAACATAAAAACACTTCGCTTCCACGTTAACGTTAATGCCAACAAGCTGATTAAAAACAATACGAGATTCTCCCTTACTTTTGAATAGGGGCATCTATAGTTTTATCTTTAAGTCCTAGAGGCAATAGTGTTAAACCTGATATAGCTATATATAAATTAATTATACCGGCGTTTTAACCACCCAGTTATCAATAGGCTTTATAAAGTCTTAAGGTCTACAAGGCATAATGATGTATAATATTCTGCCCGAAAAGCCATTAAAAAGCTTTGTTAATATTGTTAACGTATACCTAAGCCTCCTCCAAATTTAAGCTTATACTAAAAGACGATAAGAACTTTAACTATAAGGTTTTGTTAATGTATTTTACTTGGATGATAAATCTGTTTTTACGACATTAACCATGAAATCTCTTTTTACGGAGCTAAATTTCTAAAGTCTTTATCGGTAAAAAAATATGGAAAACGTTAAAAATATTATAAATTGATATGTATCTAGAACTATCTAATGTAGTTATTTCTAATATTGGCATTAACATTACGGCGGCAAAGTTTTAAGAAAATCCTAAGACAATAGGAATTTAATGTAAATAGGTATCTGTTTAGATTAATTAAAGTATTAGGAAAGATAAAAGAGTATACTTATTACTTCACCTAATTTATAACATATTTATATTGGAGACTGAAAGCTTTACGAATTAAGAGACACGTTTTTAAATAGCGGTAAAGTGCCTGGATGACATTATGGGACTTGAAAGCCTATTTCCAACGTTACTGGTTATTGGAGCGTACCCAAGTTTAACGAGTGAATCTCCGCTATTAGCAAGTACTTAAAATTGAGTAGTAACCTACAGCAAAATATTAAAGAAACTATAAAATTAATTGGTACGCCGCCAGATTAACGATGCCCTCAACACTAGAAACAGCCTTACGACAATCGACGTTTTTACTTTTCTGTTATAAAGTGAAGTTCTGGTGTGAAGGAAGCTAGGTAAATAGGAGGGTATATATAAATCCTTAAATATCATTAACTTTAAAATAGTTTTCAAGATTATTCAAGGCCATATAAATTTTCGTATCACTTAGGTAAAGCCTTATATCAGGGCCATTAACGATAAAGACCTTGAAATTAAACGATTAAGCTAATATAAACATCCTTTACATATAATCAACAAGTTGATAGAATGTTTCAAACGCGGATGAACCCCAAACAAGTGGAATATTAAAGATAAGGAATATATACAAGACCATATTTACAATAATATTTAGTTAATTAGGAAAGAAAATGATAACGAAAACCTGGTATTAAAGTTCCAAATATAAATATTATTAAAACCTTTGGTAAACCTTTTAAAAAAGCGACAAGGTCAAGATCAACGGTTTATTAACTCGAGGAGTTGTATAATTCGTACCGAAGGCCGATTTAAACCTTTAAACTTCAAATGTTACGATATTTATGTCGAGGGTTTTTTTACGAAGTTAAAGGCAAAACTACGTGGTGACCATACAAAAAGTTACGTTTAATTGCTTAAGGATACGGTGATAAAGATAAAAATTGGATTGTTACTTAGTTTCCAACGATTTAGAAGATTAGTTAACGCTTGGTATTCTTTTTGGCAGTAAATTTATTGGCAAAAACTAAAGGTAAGTTTATACTTAATAGACGAAATATAACGTAAATATATACGTAATTAATAAACAACTTATAATGGATCGTCATATTAGAGTTGTCACAAGAATTACATGTTATCTATATTTTAGGGATGGTAATACGATATATTAAGCAATTATACAAATTAGTTAAAGCAGGCATCTATTAATTCCTAACTTATCAATTGTATTTTGTATTATGGCTAGGTATAAAGTCTTGAATAAACTACCCGTATTTATTAGTAGCGTAAGAGAAATATTTCAGCCTAGTAGGTATGTAAACTAACGATACGTTTTTCGTTAAAACGGTTAGCTTTGTGGTATCGGAATAGTAAGCGATTAAAAACTTTCAGTTTTAAAATTGTAAGCCGGTTACGACTTTAGTAGAGAATAACTAACTTGATTTTATTATATAATTAGTCCGTATATCAAGTGTGAAAAACATATTTATTTTTCGTTAAAAGAGCTAACGTATTAGCTTAATGATAATTAATAAGACCAACGTAATTAAGACTTAATAGTACCTAAAATTACGTACCCATAATAGTTATATTACTACCTAATGTTAATCGAAAACTTTTTATGACCTATCTATTACGGCATAAATATTAAACCCAATAAATAACGACTTTGACCGGTTGAATAAAAAGCTCGAATAGAAAATACAGAACCGGGACCAAGGAATCAATATAGCTTTAATACATTTATGGAAGACGAATTTAATAATTTTCATGGACATATTTTTCGTAAATAATACCGGCTTATTTTACAAATCCGATTCCTAATAAACCTTATTAATGATAATAGGCGACAGTATTAGTTTAGAATTATTGGTAGCTTAATTTTTTAAACCTTAATTCAATATAAAAGGATTATACGAAAAGTGCTGGTTTTGAACATTTACAATATAATAGCAAGCTTTAATATGGGTATAACATTGTGGGAAACCCTTAATATTATTACCAGGTTATTAAAGATTTTGCCTATTCCAGTAGTAATTTGTACCGACTCAAGGAGCTTGTTCGAATACCTTTTAAAGTTTAGAACAACTAGTGAAAAACGTCCAATAATCGACATAATGATTTTCTGCAAAGCCTAAAGGGGGAGGAAAATTAAAGAGTTTCGGTATATTAACGAGAATGATAATCTTGTTAACTTTATAATGAAGGTATTGTCAAATAAAGATTTTAAAAGGTTTTTGGATAGTAATAAGTTGATTATAAGTATTGAGAGCTACGTTAATAGGCTGCCCGACAGGACTAAACCATGTAATGATAGTTAAGAATGTCTTGACAAACTAAAAAACTGCCAAGGGATCAACGATAGCAACTTGTTTAATTGATACGGCTAAAGTAAAGGTTTACATAACCTTGTAGCGGATAAACTTTTTATGGGAGTTGATAAACTTGGAACTCGGAGTTATGGGGAAAGTAATGGTAAGATAAGGTAAACCCAAGTGTAAATAGGTATAATTTAATTTAAAAGTTAAATGAAATTCATAGGAGTTTCGCAAATTGACGAAAAAGTAATTCGGCGATAACCGGAAAATATTGGTTAACTATACTAACGTATACGTATAAACTAAAAAGCTTTTGGTATTATAATAGTAATATCTATAGTGTAATAGCTCCACTTTACTTATAATAAAGTTAACTATACTGACGATAAGTTGAGTGTATTATTTTGTGTAGGCCTATTGTATTGGCCATAAGTTAAGTATAGTATGCACTTACTTTACACTAAGGTACAAGCCAAGTAATTGGCCATAAAAATTACTGTGTAGACTAGCTAACGGTTTGATAAACCTAGAACAAGACATTCACTACTTGACCATGAAATACTACTGCTACTTCGACCAATCGAATCGACAATGTTGCAACGTCTGAAATCCTTCTAACAATTTGTATATAACTTAGTTTTATTAGAAAAATAATAATAACATGATATATAGGAGCTATTTAAAAGGAAGGAAGAAGGGGGACGTGTAATATCGTCGTTATCATCGTCGTCTTCGTTACTTTTATCGTCTTCTTTATCGTCGTTATCATTATTGTTATTGGTATCAAAACCAGTATCATTGCCTTAAAAAAAGTTAGGCGCTCTCCACGCCTGGAGCCATATATCTTTAAGCAAAGGGTGTACCTATTACCATCCTATTTATAACGGTAACAACACGTTAATACACCATCGTTTTATTGAAATTCGTCAAATAAATTGTTAACGGCGGCAAAAATAATACAAAACACATGAAGCGTAGTTTTAGGCAGGCCGGAGACGTTTACCTTGATATACCGTTTCAATATATTATGCCTTAAAACGATCTTGCAGTGCATCTTGATGAAACACACCTCGAAACAGCGGGCCCGCTTCGTCATTTTAGCCTCGTCTACATAATAATTAATGTGTATTACGATTCGTTAACCAATTATGATATACTCCACTATAACTCGCTAATATAATACTTATAACACTCTAAAACTGTTACGAATAAAGGCGTGGTTTTTACTTGCGGCGAAAAAGGTAAAATTTATCATATTAGGCTTCCTGTTGGTAGGCTTTAGACGTTGCAACGTTGTCGATTCGATTTGTTTTTGAAGTAATAGTAGTATTGCAATAGTCAAATGGTGGATCAATTGTTCTAGGTTCGGCAGACCGCTAGCCGGTCTGCACTGTAATTTGTATGACCAATTTCTTGGCTCGTTCCCTAGAGTGAAGTGCAGCGTACTGCACTCGACTTACACCCAATGCGGTAAGTCCGCACAAAGCAATACACTTGCAGTACAGTCAACTTTATTGGCAATAAAGTTGACCTATTACATTGCATACAATACTATTGCCATACTATTCCAACACTTCCGTTATTATTTGTGCTATAATTAATACGGTTTTCTAGGGAAAAAGAGGGGAAAGAGGGACAGAGAAGTAACGACGGCGGGAAAGACGGAGGAAAAGGCGAGATTATTAGTAGGAGCACGTACAACGGCAACTTTCTTTTTTAACTTGTTAGCGTTGCCATAAAAAATGGCGCCATTTACTGCGAGATTTTACAAGGAATATTATATAAAATAATTGAAACTTGCTAAAGAAAATCGAAATCGTAACAAAAATCATGAATTGAATGATTAATTCAATACAAAAACACCCAATAATGAATTAAAAATTTACCTAGAAAGTAGTAACGCATTGTTGAAAAAGGGGGGAAAGACTTCCCTGAACCAACAGAAACATATTAACTCATATAAACTTTATAACACCTAGCATCGATAATTATGCCTTTATTGTGTTCGCTAATCTTTCAAAATGAACTAAATCCTATAATACCGTTATTATCGAATAACCGATTGGAACTTTAAACGAATTACACTATTATTACTGAATTACGAATACAAAACACCACGATCAACATTATATTGTTAATATTAAATTATGGATACGGAGCTCTTCAGATAGAAATGACAATGAATAGTTCATATATTATTAGATATTATTATAGTTAGTAAGCATGGTAGAGTATGTTTGCGAAGTGTATGGTAGAGTATTATGCCCTAGGGAGCACATTAGCAGAGTGTATGGCAAAGTGTTACACTACAAGTAAGAGCTTATAAGCTCTCATTTGAGGCGTACTCTCTCTAGATACTTTTTCTTCCTCTCTTGTATGCATATTTTCACTACCATAATTGAATAATATACTATTTTCTTCATACGTTGACGCAAGAACCTAACCGATAGTGGTTAAAAATTGTTATTAAAGGGAAAAGTTTCATGTTTTTGGCAATATAAAAATTATTTAAAGAAAAGAAAAACTTCACTAATGGAACTAACGCTGATACCTCTAAATTGCCGTAGAAACCACCGTAATACACGTTTTTTTTTATATCCACTACTATAAAATACGCTGTAAATTGTAAAGGCTTTTATAAGAATCTTTCCTCTACCTTACAATACAATACAAAGCATAACGAAAAAGTAGCCTTTTCTTTTACCTAACTCATATATATTTAACCTTACAAGTATAAACTAGTATTGATAGGCCTTTATACATTACAATGTTGTCGATTTGAATCGGTCGAAGTAACAATAGTATTGCGTAGTTAAGTGGTGGATGATCGCTTTTAAGTTTAGCAGACCACTAGCAGGTCTGCACATAACTTTGTATCAGCAATTGCTTAGCTTGTGCCTCATATTGAATTGGGAACCCTACTGCAATTAACTTGCAGCAGTATAGTTAACTTTGACTACACTACATTTGAATACTATCCCAATAGTTACGGAATAAGTTTAAGATCTATAAGATAATAAATTTGATAAGTTTTATAAGGGTATCTAATGGTAGATGGATAATTTGGATGAAGGTATTAATAGGATACTTGCGGATCCAATGACGGTGAAGTTTATAATTTTTGTAAACGGTTTTTGTAATAATAACGCTAATTAAACGTTTTTAGTCAAGTCTTCATGATGGTTGTTAATGTATATAAATCTGATGGACAATATACTATTATTGGTAAACTTATTTACTAAACATCCGTTAAATATAAACATATAATACGAAGTGTATTAGCGTTTGAAGTTTATAGTAAATAGTAAAATTTAATACCGATATATTAACCAATAGTATATTAAGGATTATTACCAAATAGTTAAGAATACTTTTCATTCCGGAAATTATATATCTTGACTTCCACAACTTTTGTAAATGTTTTTCTAGGCTCTAAACAACTAATATAAGACGTTTTGTGATAAACTTAATATTGTTAAGAGAAGTATACGAAGTTCAAAGGATTGACAAATTTAGGTACAAAAACAGCAAAGAAAAACCCATTGAAGTTGTAACTAATATTACGTTAACAACCTTTTAGAGTGTTTTATAAAGAGTGATAAGTTAACTATTTGTATCAAAAATATGTGGACCGGTCGGGATATAATATAGATAGGTAGAGATATTATAGAAAACTGAAACACCCGCTAGGGTGATATATTAAAAAATATATTTGAAACTATTAGTAAAAGTTATAGGATTGGTTGTTATGACCCAACATCTGCAGGGCGCACCAGCGGCGGCCCCGCAGCAGATAACGAAGGAAATCGGTTGGACA
>JASMMZ010000008.1:9905520-10110162 GCA_038502455.1 Anisogramma anomala | reverse complement strand
TGGGTAAAGGTTGGCTCACATGTCAATGAGCGTCAACAGGGAGAGGGGGTCAATGCGCGTGCTACACTCTCTTATAAAGATATAATTTCAATGTTAGAATAGTAGTAATTGCAGTGCAGTAAGTTAACTTTACTTATAGTAAAGTTGACTATACTGACTGCAAATTGAGTGAATTGTTTTATGGATCTACTGTATTAACTGCAAGTTAATTCAGTATATGCCTACTTCATACTAGGGCATTAGCTAAGCAATTAACAATACAAATTAGTGTGTAAACTGGCTAGCAGTCTGCCAAACCTAAAATAATATATCCACTATTTAACTACGAAATACTACTGTTACTTCGACCAAATGAATTAATAATATTGTAGCGTTTAAAGCCCTACCAATACTAATTAATACTTATTGGGTGAAGCGCAAATAAGCCAAGTAAAGGAATAAGCTACTTTTTAGTTACGCTTTACGTTAAATAGTGGTAAGGTAAAGTAATCATTGTTATGAAAAGCCTTTATTTATATTGAATTAATGTATAGTAATAAGAAGTAAAGAAAACTTTTACGTTGAGTTAATTTACCACGGCAATTTGGAATTAAAATATCGTTTCGCTATTAAAAATACTAAAACTAATCTTCAGGAAATCTTTTTTAAAAACGTTAGAAATAACTGCTAACAGTTATAAAATTTGTCAAGTAAAAAAATGATTAAGTTAGTGTTACTACAGGTATTACTAATATAAAGACAACTAAGCCACGGCTTACAACGCGTAATTATAACTAATAATAATACATAACATTCGATATTACATTTTACATTAAACTTTAACCTTAACATCAAGTTTTTCTTTTAATATTACTTTTTTCCTCTGCTTACGTGTTAAGATATTGGGCCGAAATTAAAACACCAAAAAATACCAAGTTATGTTTAAAAAAGCCACGTTATATAACTTGATATAAAGTCGTCAAATTCTTATACAACTTTATATCAAAACATTAGATTTTGTCGGTAAGGTCTCAAGCCTATAATATTAACGTGAACATAAGGTCTTTGAAGAGTAATCAGAATGATTGGTATTGAAGTATAATATTGAAGATAATTCAAGAAGAGGCATCTAGAGGTGTACGCCACAGGTGAAAGCTTATAAGCCCTCAACTTAGAGAGTATTACTTTGGAATACACCTTCTAGACCAATCAACGTATTGCTGTTCGGTTTGGTATAGTTAATTTAGACCGATTTATATATTTCCGTTCGGTTTGGAATAGCTATTTCAAACCGATCCATGTATGGAGTACTTTGCGCCTTGTAAGAGTGTAGCTTATAGTATGACACGTTATCGTGTACTCTATAAAAGTATACCTTATAATACAGTACACTGTTACTTGCTCTATATATATTATCTATAAGAATATATAGTAATATTTACATAGGAAATCTTTTTTTATAAGTATTTCATATTAATAACCTAGTAGTGATAGTGTGGTTGTAGTTGCGAAAATCCAATTTAATAGGATTTACAGTAATAGTTCTATTACCGTATTAATTATAAAAGGTTTATATTAGTAAGTTTCTATAGTAATAATATTATTGTCGTATTAATTATCAAAGGCCTAAACTAATAAGTTCGATTAGGATTAGTAAAGTTTAGCCAAGGTAATATTTACTGTTCGATTTTGGTTAGTTTAGTTGAATAAGGGCAATATGGTTGGTAATAACATCTTTTTATGGTTAATAGAGGTAATTGCACCGGTATTATAAGGGTTAACTGTGTAAAGATAATTACATAGGAGTAATTACGTAATTACGTATTAGGTTGGTATAAAAAAATATATCGTTATCAGCCTGGGTAAAAACTCTTTTTTTTTTAAAGGCGCGTGATCCACATAGATATAAGTTTCCATTTCAATATATCTCTATTCCCTTTAACTAAGCCAAGTCGTATTCACATTTTTCTTCATTTAATTTAATTAAAACAAACCGTTTTAATAGGTAGGTTATTTAACTAATACCATAACTAATCTTTCCTTTATTTCAATAACGAGTAAAAAATGAATTATAAGACGCCATCTGACGCGCGAGCGGCGGCGCATCGCCGTTGCCGCTACTACTGCCGCTATAGCTGCTGTTGCTACCTTTACCATTACCACTAATAGTAGTAGCCCGCCTTTGTCAAGCGACATCTCCTTTATTACTATTACGCCGCTAGCCCCTGTTACTCCGCCTGTTGTCACATCGTTAAGCTCTGTTGTTATCGCCGCTACGCCACTTAGTCTCGCCGTCATTACGCCGCCTAGATTAGCTGCTGCCTCCGCTCCAACCTTCATCTTTCCTTCCTTTCCCTACCTCTTTTTTAGCTGGGGGGAAAAGTAAAGAGCTCTTAAGGTTATAAACCTTACCCTTTTCCTATGAGTAAAGACCTTATTACTTATAAGGCTCCCTTTACATCGTAAACGTAACTTAAAGTAGTTATGTTAGGGTTCGTATTCCTCAAATCCAGCCGATTGTATACATTTAACTTTATTCTTTATTTTTAAATAAGGAGTACAAAGCGGACCTGTTTCGCCGCCTCGAACTTCGTATCATTAGGGTATGCCATGAGGCGTCTTTAACGCATAAAGTGTTGAAACGACGCACCCGAGTCCGTAACCCCAGGCCGCTAATGGATACGCCTTACGTGTTGTGTGTTGCGTTCGCAGCCGCGGGTAAATCTGTTAGCGATTATTACGAAAGTAGGGGTCGTTCGATCCGTTGCTACCGTTACGAGCGGATTGACAGTTCGTACGCCCCTATTTCGGTAGTCCTAAATCTATAGATCGAACTTGTATTACGCACCTGCCGGCTTTTTAGTAAATTTTAACTAAAACTTAAAAATTTCCTTTAGTAAAAATGTATTATCGGGGTAAGTCGAAAAACATTTGCGGTTGGAAATAACTAAAATAAACCGATGTTAATATTAGTAATAAGTGTTAGCCGATGGACTAGGTAGACGGTAGCCGCCATCGTCTCCTGAAAACGGGGCTTACGTATGTATTACGTAAGTAAGTTTAACAGCGTTATCGTATGCCATTGTAAGGAAGGTAATACCTTTCCTACGCCTTTGCCTAAAGGTATAACTAATAAGACGTAAAGGTATATCCTGACTAACATTAATAAAGTCGATGGCGGTAATAATAGTAGTGCTAGCATAAAAGTAGAGGGTAGCGGGAAGGATGGTAGGGACGCGATAGCATCGCCTTTTTCCTCTGGTAGAAGATAAATTCCCTTTTAGCTGGGCCGGTATACTCGGATATGGTGTAATACATTGTATAGTAATTTTATGGATTTTTACAAATGAATCGTTTAAAGTGATAAACGTAACTTAAAATGTAAAAAAAAAAGTAAAAATCTGTTAGAATCAGTATAATAACGTAAATGTAAATAAATGTAAAAAATAAAATTGAAGATTGGTACGAATATTCGTACAGGATCGGTACGAATGGTCGTGTTTGATAAAGGTAAAATTCTCGATTAATATGGATAGGTCGTTTAAATTAAGGCAAAACGTAAATAGATAAAAATAATATAAGATGGACCGATTTAAATTGGCAAAAAAAAAAAATAGTTAAATAGCCTATGAGGGTTGTAAAACTTTTTAATAACTCTAATAAATAGTATACTTATCGATATAAGTGTTTTTAGGGCTTCGTTTGGCATATATTTGGTTATTGCATTTGTTAGGTTAGATTTTCCGTCAATTTATTTCGTTTCCTTGATTTTAAAGCATTTATATGACTCGTGTAAAACTATAATGTCGATTTTTAAACGTTTTCGTTCGTACTAAATAGTTTAACCAGGCATTCTTAAAGTGAAAAGGAGTTAATATATACGATAAAAAAGATAGAGTATAAACTAAATTTGGTAATAATTATCCGGACCATTATTATTATAGTGATATCCAAATCGAAGTTTTTAACTATATTATAGATTTCGAAATTTAGGACGTTTCGTGTAACCCTTTTATATTTGGTAATACTTTGATAAAGAATGTTTCCTCGAAACGTAAAGCTGTTTCGGGTCGGTATTTCGTTGCCGAGGATTAAAACGAAACCTATTTGGGAATCATAGTCGCTGTTGTTAACGAAAAAGTTATTAGTAAAAGCAAATAGCTTTGTAGTACGTATATCGAGTAATATAAATCGTAAGCCGCGTTTTGGATTGTGTATTTATTACGAAAGACGTTTGTTAAGCGCCTTATATGTATCGTCTGTTGGATTAGTTTATTATTATATGGCGATAAAAAGGTGAAATGTTGCTTTTTATTATGTTATAGAGGCAAACTAGGCGCTGTATGTACGTTAGAATCTATATTCTTCGGTTCGTTTTACGTTATTTAAAACGATAAGGATGATTTTATCTAATTGTTCTTTTGACTTAATATTTAAGATGCCATGCTGGAAAATAATGGTAAAATTATTAAAATCAATTACGTGGTTTTTCGTTAGGTACGTTTTAAGTTTTACTTTTAGGCCGGCTTTCAAAAGTTTCTTTTTTTAAAAACCGGAAAACAAAATATTATATAAAGTTAATGTGTCGTCCGTTTATATACCTGTTAGTATGAAACCTTTTAAACGGGTTATCGATATTAATAGGTATAGGTTAAAGGCAAAGTTAGTTATTTAGAGCCATTCCTTATAGTGTTTTTCATAGGTATCGTATTAGTAAATACAAGCTTTGGCCAAGCCGTAAAGTGGTTTTAAAACGCGTAAAATCGTTTTAGAAGGGTGATATTACTTAAGGTCTTTGGGTATATTAGCGTAAATCCGTTGTTCAAGTCATTTTTCAAATTGATTTTATGCCTTTATTATGTTTAGAAACTCGACATATAGGTTATAAGATGTATTAAGGGAGGCCGCGAATATAAAAATTAGGCGATAGCTAGCTCGATATAACGTAGGTAATTAAGTTATAATATCCTTTTTTCCTTCGCTTTTATATTCTTTAACGAATAGACTTGTTCTTTCGTAAAGTTCTTCGGCTTTATCCTTAATTTCGTAAATAAAACGGGTTAGAAAGATTTTATAAGCGTTGTAAACAATTAGGTTAAAGCATTTAAAACGAAATACGCTTTAGTCGATCAAGATTGAGCTATTTATTTAGGTTAATTGTGTAAATAGAGTACCTAGGGTAGTAATAATGCCTTCGCGGCGAAGATTTAGGTTAAGCTTACGGTTTGTAATTTTCTTTTACGTGATAAAAGAGTTTGTAGTAAATTTTTTAAAGTGTTTTTTAGTTTTCAAGCCGAAGGAGCGTTTTCGACATCGAGATTTTTGCGGGTTTAGTATAGATAAGCCGATTTTATTTAGCGTGGTCGGGTTGGATTCGCGTTGTAGCGATAAAGCTAAAGTTAAGCTCGGTTTAAATTCGTTGTTTTGGGTAATGTTTTGTGGGCGAGTTTGATCGTTTTGCGGTTTCAGGCCGTTTCTTTTTACCTTTCTCCTATATTTCCGTACTATTCTTTAGTTAAACGAATTCGTTTCGTTTAATAAGTTAATAAGTATATTATGGATTTTGAATCGTTTAATCCTTCAAGGGTTAATCTATCGATTTTTCGTTTTCTAAATTGAATCCTTAAATTATCAAAATAGGCTTAACACGTTATTTTTTTTATAAGCTATTCTTTATAGCTAATACCTTCAACACATTATTCTTTATTTGTAAGAAACGTAATTCCGTTATGGTCATAGCTATATAATTGGCTTTTTATATTGTAAATAGTAATGGGGTAGAGTTAATGTGGATATTTGGGTAGGTACTAAAGACGAGGAGTGTGGGAATAAGTTTATTAGGCAAAAAGTATTGTTAACAGCGTTAACCGTTATCTAAAGGATAGATTCCTTGGAATTAACACCGTTTAATTCTTTGAATCATATTTTTTACTCTTTTCCAATAGTTTATAATATCGTTTACACTTTGTAAAACCTTATAGGGCTTTTACTAAAATTTACTCATATTCGTTACCGGTTATCTGAGCTTTCGTATATTATTTGATAAAATTAAAAGCCATACCGCCTTCGTGTGTAATTTAATTTAACGGCCTAAGGTAAACTTTAAACTAATAAAGAATTAAAACGTTTTAATAGTTTATAGTAAAATCATTTTGTATAAACTTAGCGGCTTAAAATAACGTTGCTATATCGACGACATAAAGGACCAGTTAGTTGTCTCAATATATAATATTAATAATTCCTTTGTAGTTCAAGTTTATATCATTTTAAAGTCGGAATTTAAACCTTCGTAAGGCCTGTCAGTAAAACTGGTATTTATAACAGAACTTTTCTACAGCTTTAAGTACGTTCTTTCCCATATCTATATAGACTACAATATAAAGTAAACGTAAAAGTCGTTTTATAACTGGGTATCCGAATCGTCGGTGTAAAGCTCGTAATTTTGATTAAGTTCAATAAATAGTATTAATTGTACATATTTTTGGAGAAAACTACAAGTGGCCGAACTTAAGCCTAAATGGTACGGATATATTATCTAAAGCGTAGATAAGGTAATTGATGGTATTTTGGACATTAATTTCGAGTTTTTTAATGTTAGCTAATAAGAGTAGAAATAACGTTTTATAATTTATTACCTAGAATATAATTGGTTCGAAATGCGTATTTATAACGATTTTTTCGAGTAACGTCGCTTTACTTTTATTAAATAAGATCTTTAGGTGTTTTTCTATCCGGTTTAGCCGAAATTTCGGGAATTTCGCCAAAAGTGCGTCGAATTATCGCTTTCTGGCCATCGAGATCTCAGCTACGCTAATATTAGGCATAATACTTTAAAACCTGGTTTTGTATTTATTAAAAAAGGTGAATTACGATACTGTATTAACTTCAAGCACTTCGTTTACGTAGTCTAGGCTTATAATATGTAAAAAGAAGATATTTTATAGGCCGGCAAAGATACGTTAGACGTTTTTATTATTGTGATCTGATAGTTAAACATCGTTATATTTATAGTAGTTTTTTCCGGATATGTTTTCGTAAGCGTATACGTTGAGTCCCTTATCTGTGCCTTCGTATTTAGCTACATATATTGTAAAATTGACTTTTATCTGATTTTTAAAATTATACTCGGCTTAAAATTGTCGTTTAATTTGAATTTATTCGTAAGCGAAGTGATTCATAAACTAGTAACAGATTTATAGGTATATAATAGAACGCTTTTGTAAGCTTATGGGGCTTTGTATGTTTTTACGTAAGTATTACTATGGTTTCGGTACATTTCTTCTATTTCCGAATGATATTACTAATCTTTTGTTACTAGTGTTTCCTTTTTAATACCTATATTTAAGGTATTCGTATTACTTCGGGTAAACCTTAAATTTCTGGTTGAAAATATTGTAAATTATCTCGATAAGACTTACTTTGATAATTTGGGTTTCCCTTTTGGTTTTATCAGTTATAATTGTTTATCCGAGGTTTATTGATCGACGTATAAAGGTTTCGAATAATATTTCAAGGCTTATACAAAAGGCTTTTAAGTTCTTTTTCGGTTTGAAAAGTATAAGGTCAAATCCGGGTTTCTATGGTAAGACTTTATTATTATTTAAATAAATAGTCTGTCGTCTTTATACTCCAGTTTGAAGGCTGCTTAAAATTTTCGGAACTTTGCCAATAGGACGGTAAGGATTTCCTATAGGTTTTTATAGGCGTTTTCCCATTTTTTTTTTACGGATTTCCAAATTGTGTTAGTTTAATCTTTATCGTAAAGTTCATAGTTGATTTCTGTATTAAAGTAAGATTTTAGGCCGTTATAATACTTTGTAAATATATTCACTCACGTAAAGTAGTATATATACTATTTTTTTAACCTCTCCGAAAAGTATATCAGGTAAAATAATATGAAATTGGGATATTTTAATATGCAGTTGTTTATACGTATCAAGTATTACGCGTATTTTGTTATCGAATACGTCGTATAGCTTACTGTTATAGTTGTAGTTCTTATTTTATAGCCTGAAAAAGTTAATTAACATCGTAAGGTCGTTTTTATCCATAGGAAAGCGATGTGATGGGAGGTCGCAGTAAGGGTCATAGTTTGTAGGTATCGGTTAATATAGTGCGTATTGGCGTTTTACGTCGTTCGTCAATTTTAGGATCGGGTTGTTTTTTATGTTTTGACCGATTCTTTTATAGTTAATCGGGTTGTTTCCAGTGTTTCAGACGTTTCCGCCTTAGTTGATCGGGCTGTTTCTAGTATTCAAGAAGTAGCTTGGTTTTCGGTTTTATTTTAAAGTGTATACCAACGTAAATATATATTGTATTTGTATGTTAAATAAGGATTATAGTCGTTTTAATAATATTTTCTTTTGTTTCGTAAGGTAGTATTCTTTTATAAATTCCGTTAAGTATAAATCTTTATCCTTATAGTTTGGTACGTCAACGAGTTGTGTTATTTCGAACGAGGCCTTTATAAGTCGACCATTTTTACCTCCTAAAGTATTAATTTTTTTTATTCGTAATTGTATTAGTAAAACTTTGGTAATGGAAGGATTTATTGTTTTCCATATTTCTAACATCTCATTCCCAATATTTATGAGAATCGTCTAGTAAGTTAGGTCCTTAAGGTTTCTCTTCCTAGTAGCTGAATATAGTGGTTAAAATGTATATGTTTACTGTATATAGCTTGAAATCCTTAACTAGAGAATCGATGGTGTTATTCTAAAAGCCTAGGTCGATTTCATGTATCATAGCCCTTTTAATCCCTATATTTTCAATTAAAAAGTTGAAATTGGCGTTGGCCTACTTTAGTGATATTGGTCTTAAGGCTATAATTATAGGCGTTTTAGGGTGGTTTTTATATATATTTGGTATGTTAAAATGGTCCAAGTAAATAATTACGGATTCAGATTTTCGGGTACGTTCGGATTCCAACGTTTGGGGTAATACGTTTCGCAAATGGAAAAAATAAAGTAAATAAATTAAATATGGTAGTGAAATTAATGTTTATTAGTGTTTACTAATGTCAATAAATTTTAAACGATAAATAAGGCGTAATTACAAACTAATTAGGTATTTCAAATTGATTTTATTAGCATTTGGTAACGTCGAGTTAACTAAGAAGTTAGACAAACTTAAACGTTGTAAAAACTAGATTTAAAACGTGTAAGACGAATATGAAAGGGTAAATAGGGCATAGTAAATAGAAGGCGAATAAGGTAAATAGGGGGTGTAATTGTAGGGAGGTAAGTTAGATGATCCAGTGTTCAGTGGTCGGTACGGATTGGTATATCGTAACTGAGGTTGATGGAATGATCGGTTTAGTTACTTTGTATGTAACCGATGTTATTAAGGTGGACGGTTTGGATATTTATGTGTAATCGATTTTGGAAAGCCGATTAGTGTAAATTGTCAAAAATCGAATAGGTTTTAACGAAGGGTTTCGAAACTTGGTAGGTTTGGCTTACATGGCCCAATACGTAACAAAACGCTTTTTAAAACGTTCTAGAGTACGTTAAAACGCCAAATAAGGGTTAATAATAACGTAACAAGGCTTTTAATAAATAAAGTATTAAATAAGGGCTAATAATATCGTATTGAAATTATCCTTTTTAAAGTTACTTAATTTTCATACTCTTTATACACGTCGGCGTGTAGTTTTTATAAAAATGAAATGTTAAAGTACAAATAATTAGGACCGATATAATATCTAGCTATAGGTATTTGACGTATATTTGTCTCTTTTTTCTTAGGTCATTTATAATCAACCAAGTCGGCTATTAATTAGTATCGGTAAGGTTTTAAGCCTATAATTTTTACCTAAATATAGTTTTTGAAAGAGTAATTAAAATAATTGGTATTATAATATAATATTAAAGATGATCCAAAAAGAAACATTTAGAGGTGTACGTTATAGGTAAAGGCTTATAAGCCCTTGACCCAGAGCGTATCACTCTGGAATACTCCTTCTAAACCATTGAATCCCACGTCCTACGCTAGCCAAAACGTTGAAATTATTACTGTAAACTTTCACTTTAAAGCTATTATTTACCCTTATTAAATAGGAAATAATTAAAGCTCTTGGTTACGTTATAGTTGAATATTTTAACGAAGACTTAAGGGAAAAAATATTAATAAAAACTCAACCGAAAAATATTGAACTAATTTCGTTGATAATAATACTTTCTATTAAAAAAACGGTAAAACGTTTAACCATAATGCTGGCACCTTCCGTAAATAATGTAAATTGTTGAAAAATTGGAATATTAATATATAAAAGTTAATTAAAAAATGTTGAATTGAAGTTGAAATTAGAAATTAAACGAAAAAAAGATTATGTTAAAAATAATTTAACTAAGTTAATATAAACTCTTTTTGACTGGATACAATTTCAAAATATCTGTTAAACCCTTAAAATAATGGCAAAGGCGTTAAAGACTTTTGACGCCCTTATATACGTTCTAAAGAACCCTCTTTTAATCATTTTTAAATTCAAAGTTTTAGGTGCCGACTATCAAGAACTAATTGATTTATTTGGCAGTTTAACATCTTAACATAATAACGTCAAATATGACTTTAGCAGTGGTAGAGCGTATAAAATAGTAACTGTTAACGCGGTAAAAGATATCAATATTAGTGTTATTTAATGGTTAATTGAGAAAAATATTCAAGTTTTTTAAACTTTTTTTACGGCTCAATTCACATTACCCCTTTACCCTTTCCTCAAAATCGTTAAGTCTTTTGTGGTAAAGATTCCTATAGCAAGTAAGCTTATATACGCAAGTCCACTATAGGTTTTATTACAAGAATTTACCCCTCGCGTTAAGCGACTAGTAATTACCTATATTACCGCGATTCGGAAGTATTAGGGAATACCATTGACGAGTGAAACGATTATTGTGACCTCTCTTCCATACCTCTTAAAATGGTTAATATTAACTACAAGCTCTTTATGTACTTCGCGAAGATTTGGAATGATGTCAAGAAATATGAAGGAAAGCTTTACAACGTCTTCGACACAAAGATAATATCTTTTTAAAATATTTGTAAGTAAATATAGGTCTTTCCTTCTAGTTTTTGCTCACTATTTCCTGGCATACTCATAAGCTAATCCGAAGATTATTACTTAACCTTCACAACAACAGTAAAATTCCTTTCTGAGATTATAACGATATAAAAAGCTATTTCGAATAAGACGTTTATCTTACCCAATATTATACGGATTGTGCTATAACGAGGTAAACAACGATAATGGTTAAGAAGAAAAAAGAGGAAATATTAATAAATGTTTTAAATCAAATGATTAATAAGTTGATATTATGCTAATAAGTAATAGGGAAGGCTCATTCTAGCGAAGCTAATCTTTTTGAGAAGGTGTAGGCATTAGTGTTGACGTTGATGTTAATAATCTAGTTGAAATGATTAAACGAAATATTTAATTTTAAGTGGGGGTATTTATGGTTTCATTTTCAAGGCTTAGAGATAACAGTATTAAATTTGACGAAATTATAAATGTGTTGACTATACCAGCGTTTTAATCATTTATCTGTCGACAAGTTATATAAATTCTTTAAGTTTGTACGAAACGAAGATGTAGAATACTTTGTTTAAATTATTCTCAAAAAGATTTACCACTATTACCAAACCTATACTCAAGTCCCTCAAGTATTTAAGTTTACCTTTAAAAAAGTGAAAAAAATTAATTGTAGGACTTTCATTAATGTATTTTACTTGGATAATAAGCTTGTTTTTCACGTCGTTAAATTTGTAATCTTTTTTTATAAAGACCAATTCTTAAAATTCTTTTAGGGATAGATATACCTAGGAAATATTAAAGATATCATCAAATGACACGTACTTAAGCCTATTAAATATCGTTGTTTCCAATACCGATACTAATTTTACAGAGGCGGAGTTTTAGAAGAATATTAAGATAATATAGATTAGGTATAAATAAGTGATTATTAAAGTCTATTTGAATATAATAAAAGTAGAGAAGATACATTTATTCCTTCA
Organism: Anisogramma anomala; assembly: GCA_038502455.1. Lineage (NCBI taxonomy): Eukaryota > Fungi > Ascomycota > Sordariomycetes > Diaporthales > Gnomoniaceae > Anisogramma > Anisogramma anomala. The sequence continues at coordinate 10,098,174 of JASMMZ010000008.1, read as the reverse complement.
TAAAGAGTACTATATGTTTACGTTGAAAATCGGAAGTTGTACAGATTAGTAGGTATATTTCTAAATGGAAGTAAAGAGCCTACATTGTATTAGGGGCCTTAACAGCCTAATGCCAATACTAGTAGTTCTTGAAGAATAACCATTCCTGTAGAATATATTTTCGCTATTAGTAAGTACCTATGAGGGGTTCGTAGCCAACGGAAGAGTATTGAAGGAATTACGGAAGGAATCGGCACGCTATTAAGTTAATAATACCCATAATATTAAAAACAACCTGACAATGATCAATATACTAGTTTTATCGTTACAAATTAAAGTTTTCATATGGCAGGAATCAGGTAAATAGGATGGCTTATTTAAGATTTAAAATATCGATAACATTAAAGTAGTTGTTAAAACTGTGAACAGCCTCACGATATTACGTATAACACAGGTTAAGCTTTATATTAAGGCGATTGACAATGGAGATGAAGACAATTAAATTAAATAAACAAGTTGAACACACCCCTTTTCTTTTTGTGATTAATGAGCTAATAGAATGCTATCGGTACGAACGACCACTGAAAAGAAGGAACTTTAAGAACTAGTAATATATACCGGGCTGGATTCACAATATTGTTTGAGTTAGCAGGAAAGAAAAGAATAATTAAGACTTAGCTATGAAGCTTTGGAGTATAAGGCATTGTTAAGATCACGGAGAAACCTTTGAAGGAAAGCGATAGGGTCGAGATTAATGGACTCCTTATTTGGGGAGTTGTATAATTCGTTCCTAAAGATGACTTTAATTTGTAAAACGTAAATATTACGATTTTCCAGTCGAAAATTATATACAAGGTTGACGGTAAGACTACGGGGCGGCTGTATAAAAAATCACGTTTAATTGTTTCAGAATAAAATGATAATAGTAAAAATGTAATCCTTATGTGGTAACCAACAATTTAAAAAATTAGTTAACGTTTAGTGGTTGTTGCAGAAATTTCGTTAGATAACACTAAAGGGAAGTTAATACTTAATAGCCATGATTTAACGTACACATATTTGTAATGTGCAACTGATTTATAGCAAATTGTCCTGTTAAAGCTACTATACAAATTACATGGAAAATATCTTTTGTGTACGGTTATAAAATATATGAAATCATTATACGGATCATCTAAAACAGTAGTTTATTAGTTTTCAACCTATTAGTACTACATTAAATATACGTTTGATATAAAATCTTTAACCTACAAATTGTGTTTGTCGGCATTAAAAAGGAAAAAAAAGGCTTAATAGGTATACAAATTAATGATATCCTTGTCGTTAGAATTGTTAACTCTATAGTATTAGAATATTAAATAATTAAGGACTTAAAGTTATAGAATTATCAGCCGATCGTAACTTTACCAAAAGATGATTAATTCGATTTAAACGTATCTTTAATCCGTATATTTGGTGTTGATATTTTCCTTAGTTTCGGTTAGAAGGCCTATAGCGTTGATTTAACGATAATTGATAAGACTAATGTAGCCAGTGTCAAACGATACTTAGAATAACGCGCCTGTAACAGTTATATCTTTACCCTATATTAACCAAAAGCGTTTTCCGATTTATCAATTACGGTATAAATATAAGATTGAACGGAAGAATGATTCAACAGATTGAATGAAGGGTTAAAGTGGAAAATACGGAATCTAAACCGAGGAATCAATATAGTTCCGATCGATTTGTTGAAATCTAAGTTGATGATTTTTACAGCCGTCTCCTTTACTAATAATATAGAATTATCATTACAAATCTACTTTTGAACGACCCTCATGAATAAAGATAGATAAGAGAACCAATTTAACATAGTTAGAAACCGGGTTTATTAAACTTTCATTGATTGCAAAAAAAAAAAAAAAAAAAAAAATACACGAAGCGTATTAACTTTAGAGATTGACAATATAATAACCGGTTAAAATGTAGGTATACCACTGTGCAAAATACTTAATATAGCTACCAAGAAGTTAATAATTCCTTTTATCATGCTAGTAATTTATACCGACTTTAGAAGCCTGTTTCAATGCCTTTTAAAACTCGGAACCACTAGCAAACAACGCTTTATAATCGATATAATAGTACTGTATGAAACTCACAAAGGCCAAGACATTAAAGAGTCCCGATAAATTGATATTGAAGATATTTCCGATAATGTTATAACGAAGAATTCGTTAACTAAAGCTGTGGATATTGCTATATACCCTCATAGATAGTATACATAGGCCTAGTGACAATGCACTATATTTCAGAGTGCACTCCTACAGAGTACACGATAACGTGTCACGCTGTAGTCTGCACTCTTGCAAGAGGAAAAAAGTGCCTCATGCATGGGTCGGTCTGGAATAGCTATACCAGACCGAACGGTAATGCATAGATCGATTTGTAATGGCTGTACCAAACCGAACGGCAATGCATGAATTGGTTTGGAGTGGTACACTCTAGGTGAGGACTTATAAGCTCTTACTTGTGGCGTACACCTTTAAATTCTTTTTCAATTACTTATCATTTTTGATTTATATAATACCAATCTTATTGATTACTCTTTTAAATTCCTCATTCTATGTTAATAAATTTTAGACCTTATCTATACTAATTAGTAGCCGATTCAGTCGATTACAAATAGCCTAGGAAAAAAAGGATAAATACAAGTTAAGTACTTATAATAGGATATTATAGTGGTTTTGATTATTTGTACTCTAATAATTCGTTTTTATAAGAATTATATGCCGACGTATATAAAGACTATAAAGATTAAGTAACTTTGAAAAGCACAACTTTAGTATGATACTATTAACCCTTATTTGGCGTTTTGGAGTACCTAGGCACTTTTTAAAAAGCGTCCTATCACGCACAAGACTACTTAAGCCAAAATTAAGTTTTGGAACCTTTAGTTAAGACCTATCCGATTTTCGATATATGCAAATCGCTTCCTCAATTTAAAAGCGGTTATGTTTACATTATCCGAACCGATTGCTTTAGTAAGAGCGGTTACGAATAAAGTAACTAAACCGCTTACTCTATCAAATTCGGTTACGACACGTTAATCTGGATCGATTATGAGACACTATTTAAATACCGGATTACATCATTACACTCCCTTGCCTTGCCTATCTTCCCCACAATCGCCCTGTATGTTTCTAAGTTTACCTAATCTCTCTCTATGTATTTTAAGTTGAATTCTAATAACTTTTAAATTTTCCTAGCTTCCTAGCTAATATAATGTTTTTAAACGTTAGTAAAAACTAATTTAGAACATATAACTGGTTTTTAGTTACGTTTTATTTGCGTTTTATTTGAAATTTATTTCTACTAGCAAGCCTTAATAAGCTCCATTTTAACTATTTTTATTATTTTATTTACTTTGCGTTTACCTTTTATAGACACACAAATCTAATTATAGCCCAAAGTCACTAATTCAAGACTTTTCAAAATATTAAATACGTATAAAAACCACTATCCCTAATAGCCCGAAATACCTGTAATTATAGCCCTAAAACTAATAATATTAAAGGAGGTTAACGCTTATTTTGACTTCCTAGTTGAATATATGGGAATGAAAAAGGTTATAATATACGAAATCGATATGAGCTTTTGAGATAATATTATCTATTCGCTTGTTAAGGAATTAGAACCTTATATCCTAAATATATATATTTTAACCGTAATGTTCTGTTGTTGGAAGAAGAAAGTCTTAGAACCTAACTTATTAGATGATTCCCATAAAAAATTCGATTTGGACGTTGGATATGTGGCAAACAGTAAATCCTACTATTGCATAGGCCTTACGGATCCAATTACGAATTAAAGGCATTAATACCCCAAGGGGTAGGAATGACAGCTTCGTAAAAACCTTATTTACAATAGCGTAATTTATCGACGTACCGGACTAGGAGGATAAAGATTTATATTTAATGGAATTTCTTAAGGAATGTTACCTTACGAAGTAAAAAAAAACTGTTATTGGAATAACGGAGACAAGGCATAAAACGATCTAGTCATATACCTATACCCTAAACGAGGAATAGAGGTTAAGAGGAAAAAGAACGACTATAATCCTTATTTACAATATAGGTATAATATACCACTATACTGGTATGCATGGTAAAATAAAACCAAATATTAAATTATTCCTCGAACGATGGAAATAATCCGTTCGACTATAGTGGGAGCGGCCAAAATACCGAATACGGCTAGATAGACCATGTAAAGATCGGTTAAAATACAGAAAAAAGCCCGTTCTAGAAATTAACGAGCGGCGTAAAACGTTAATACGTGCTCTACGGACTAATGCCCATTAATTACGACCTCTACCACAACCTCCTATCGTACCGCTTTCTTACAGATAAAAGTGACCTTTTAAAATTAACTAACTTTATCAGGCTGCAAAATAGGGATAATGATGATAACGGTGAGCCGTACGTCTTATTTAATAATGAAATACGCGTTATGATTAATATGTATAAGAAATTGGACATTAAATTATTTTAATTTCATATTATTTTACCTGTTATACTTTCCGGATAAGCTAAGGAATAGTATGTATACCACTTTATAATGGTAAATATATTCGCGAAGTGTTATAACCGCTTAAAATCCCACTTAGATATCAAGATTAACTACGAACTTGACGATAGGGATTGGACTGGTATAACTTGGAAATCCGTAGAAACCTAATAGGAAAACGCTCATAAAAACCTATAGGAAATTCTTACCGCCTCATTAGCTAAGTTTCGGAAGTGTTAGGTAACCCTTGGACTTGAATATAAAGGTAATAAACTGTTTATCCAAATAGTAATGAAAGCTTGCTGCAGAAATTCGAATTTCGACTTTATACTTTTTAAATCGGAAAAAGACTTAAAGGCCTTTTGTGTAAGCTTTAAAATATCGTTTAAAACCTTTATACGCCGATAGGAGAGTTTCAAATTAGTATTAATAGCTGATAAAACTAGAGGCGAAGGATAAATTACCAAAACAAACCTCGCCGAAACTATTTACCACGTTTCAAATCGAAGATTCAAGGTTTACCTAAGGCAAAACTAGCGCCCAAAGAATAGGTATTGAGGAAACTTTCGCAACAAGGGACATAGACGATCGTTCGGAAATAGAAAAAACGTACCGCGACCATAGTAATACTTACGAAAAAGTACATGAAGCCTTACGCGTTTGCAAAAACGATATATCGTGTACGGTAAATTCGGTTATTAGTTGAAAAACTACCCTGCTCACGAGAAAATTCGAATGAAACGACAATTTTTGGCCGAATATGTATTTAAGGATCAGATAAAAGCCAATTTTGCAACATACGCAGCCAAAAAAGAAGGTACAGATAACGAATTCGATACTTACCCCTATGAAGATATATTCGGAGAAAACGACCTTAAATATAATAAAACCAACCTGTTAGCCTTCAACGATGAGATCGCCTAACGTATTTTCGCCGGCTTATGAAACGACCTTTTTATACATATTATAAGCCTAAACTACGTAAACGAAGTACTTAACAACTATATAGCGTCGTAACTTACGCTTTCTAATAGATGCGGAAATAAGTTTGAAGTTATTATGCCTGATACTAATGTAGTCGAAATCTTAATAGCTAGGAAGCGATAATTCGACGCGTTTGCGGCGAAGTTTCCAAAGTTTTAGCTAAACCGAATAGGAAAATACCGAAAGGTTTTATTTAGTAAAGACAAAGCGTTATCGCTCGGAATTGTAGTTGTAAATACGCGTTTCTGACCTATCAAATTTTATATGATAAATTCAAAAACATAATATCTGCCTTTATTAGCTAATATAAAAACGCTTGGAATTAAAATCCGAACTACAATTAATGAACTTATCCGCGTCTTAAATGTCGTATTCGTATTGTTTCGGTTTAAGTTCAGATACTTGTGGTTTTTCCTCGAAGTACGTATAATTAAAGCTGTTTACTTAAATTAGCCGGAATTATGGATTTTATACCGAAAATTTGGACACCTGATTATAAAACGCCTTTTACATTTGTTTTATATCGTAAGCTATATAAATATAGAGAAAGACATATTTAAATTTATAGGCTTTCAAACGGTTTAAGTTCCGCCTTGAAAACGATATAAACTTTAACTACAAAGTAATTATTGATATTATATACCTAAACAACTAACCGGTTCTTTATACTATCGATGCGGCAATATTATTTGAAGCTACCAAATATATACGAAACGCTTTCGTAACAAAATACTAAAACGTTTTGGTTAATTGTAAATTTAAATTCGACTTAAAGCCCTTAGATTAGAGTACATACGACGTTAATATGGCCTTCGACTTTATCGAGTAGCGTGATAAAGCTTGGATAGCCAGTAATGAGTGTAAATAAATTTTAACAAAAGCCTTAGAAGGTATTGAAAAATGTAAACAATATTACAAACCATTAATGAAAACGAATATAGTATTGTCGAAAAAACCAAAAAGCACCAGTTCTAAAGAATCCATCCTTTAAATGGTAGTTAGCGCTGTTAATAACACTTTTAGACCAAATAGGCTTTTCTCTACTCTCCTTATATTTAGTACCTACCCGAGGATCCATATAAACTTTACCTTATGACCGTCCATAATATAAAGGACCAATTTTATAACGAAATATATAATGTTATTTTGCTCTCTACGCACAAAAAACGATATATTTGAATCGTTGGCTATAAGGAATAGCATATGAAAAACAAGCGATTTAAATATACTATTGTAATTTAAAGTTTCGGTTTAGAAAACGAATGATAGATGGACTGGCCCTTAGAGAATTAACGGGTTTACAGGTTATTATGTGCTCGTTAACTTACCGAACGGTATAAGTTTGTTTCGCTGGACGATGGTATGCGAATACAAAAGAAAGGTAAAAATAAAAGGCCTGAAATCGTAAAACGAAGAAAACCACTTAAAGGACACTCCTTAAAACGACGAATTTAAACCGATCCCTGTTTTAGCCTTACCCTCGAAACACGATTCCGGCCCGACTATATTAGATAAAAGCGACTTGTTTGTATTAGTCCTACTAAAACCTCGTCGCCGAGGGCGCCCTTTCAGCTTAAAAATAAGTAAACGTTTTAAAACCTTTATTACAAATTCCTTCATTACGTAAAAAGAAATAGAAAACCGAGAACTAAGCTTAAAGCTCCACTACGAAAGTATTATTACTATCTTAAGCACCCTATTCGTATAATTTACCTAAATGGAAATCTTAGCCTTAATTGACTAAAGTGGATTTCGTTCTAAACGTTTCGACCCGGTTATCCACGGCATTTATAGCATTTTTCCGACCGGTCTTATTTCTGAAATTAAAAATAAAACCAGAAAACCTTTCGGGAAAAAACCGCCTAATCGTTAAAGGGTATAACGACTAAGGTAAAAAAGATATTATAATTTAATCTCACACGTTAAAACGGACTAGTAGTCGCCTGATTTTTACACTAGCAGCCTCCCTTTGCATATTATATAACTTGTATATCGAGCTTTGAAATATAACACAGGTATATACCCAATCTAAAAAGCGGCTTAAACGAAATATCTACGCCGATTTACCAAAGGATCTCAAGTAATATTACCCGCTTGGGACAATCTTACGCATTATAAAACCACTTTATGGTTTAAATAAAGTTATTGTTTACTGGAATAACATTTATTAAAGGCATTATAAAAAACGACTCAAGATAATTAGCTTTACCTTCGAATTATGCCTATTAGTATCGATAACTCATTTCAAGAGCTTTTTACTGATAGGTATGAAAACGGATGATATACTAACCTTATGTAACACCTCGTTTTTCGCATTTTGAAAAAGAAAACTTTTAAAAGCCGGTTTAAAAGCGAACCTAAGACGTACTTAATGGAAGACCACGTAATCGATTTTAATAGCGTTACCATTACTTTTATAAGTGGTATTTTGAGCCTTATATAAAAGGGATAGCTGGATAATGTTGCCCTTATCGTTTTGTGTAACGTAAAACAGGCCAATAAATACAGAGAACAATGCGTATGTGATGTTTGAGTAAATTTTATAACATAACCAAAAGCGGTATTTAATCTTTCAGTCGTTATACAATGTTAAATCGCCCCGACAGACGATATATACAAGGCGTTTAACAAACGTCTTTTATGGTAAATATATAATTTAAAACGATGTTTATAGTTTATACCGTTAAATATACGTATTACAAAACTATTTGTTTTTACTAACGGCTTTTTTGCTAATGATAGCGATTATAACTTACAAATAGGCTTTATCCTAGTTTTCGGTAACAAGATACCGTCCCAGAACGGTTTTACGCTTATTGGAAATATTATTTATTAAAGCTTTACTAAATGTAAAAGGGTTACGAGGAATCTTTTAGCTTTAAAAATCTATAGTATAGTTAAAGGTTTCGATTCGGGTATTACTATGATAATAATGGTCCACATAATTATTTTTAAACTTGATTTACGCTTTATCCCTATTATCGTATATACTAACTTATTTTTTCTTTATAAGTACCCAATGAAGTTAGGTATTAAGAACTCGAAACGTTTAATAATCGATATTATGGCTTTATACGAGTTATATAAACGTCGCGAAATCGAAAAGAAAAAGGTAAATCGAGGGAAAATCTAACTCGTCAAATACAATAACTAAGGCTATACTGAACTAATCATTAGAAATACTTATATTAATAAGTACAATATATTTTGGGGTTATTAGGAACGTTTTACTACCTTCATAGGCTATCGTACCACTTTTCGCTAATTTAGATCGGTTCGTATTATATTATTCGTGCTGATCCCTAATTTTGCTTTTATTTAACCCTACTATTTCGTATCGCTCTGTAATTTTAAATTAAATACCCGTGAGTATATAGAAGGTGTCAGAGGGTTTATATAATCAAGAAGGTAGCAAAGGTGCTGAGTGAACAATATCGCAACTGTGCAAGTAATGATCAAAAGCTGTGAGGCTATTCAGATGTGTAGACTGAATACTTAGATTGACAACTGAAGAGCTATGAAGTAAATACTATCTATATGGTGATTTCCGTGTCCTTATATCCTATGGCCTTCATACCATCTTCAATACTGGACCGCTGAAGTCGATGTTGCTTTCTTCGGTCCCAATGTTGTCGACTAGACTGCGAGCGGTCCTGTCGGTCCAAACCCTAACCCTGGATGCTTACATAAGAGGGATCCCTGGCTTAATGTGTTGAACATTAGGCTTCTGATAGCGCAGCAGATCGCTGGCCTGTTCCATGAGCTGCAGTTGGTCCTTGGGTTATAACACGCTCCTAATATTCTAGTACTCTTTGTTTTTATAATTCGACCCAACGGAATTTCCCATTTGTTACTTTTTCATTTGATTATACCAGTTTACACTGTTTCTTATTTTTTGTCACTATTTGTATTATCCATTTCGACTCTATTAGGTATTTTACAATTTAATCATCTCTATTTTAATATACGATATCATATTGTTTCTGATATATTACCTCCTTTTGTTTTGTATACTTTACGGTATATTAATCACTTTTAAACAATTGTTTTATAAAAAGCCATAATATTACTGTATAACGTACTCTACTATAGCCGGGTACACCGGAATGGTCCGAAAAGACATTTATTTACTATTAAAAGGAATAGGCAACGTTGTCCCATACTTACTGTTTTTCCCATCGCTCTCCCCTTTTGTATTAGCGTTACCACCGTTAACGTTATCGACTTTACCAATGTGGACGAGGATATAGCCCTACACCTTATTAGTTATGCCTTTAGGCAAAGGCGTAAAAGGGGAATCACCTTCTTTATAGCGACGTATGATAACGTCGTTAAACACGCCTATATAGTATATGCGTAAACCCTGTTTCCAGGCGACGACGGCGGCTGCCGTTTCCCTAAATCGCCGGTTAACGCTTATTACTAATTAGTATCGGATTATTTTGGTTGTTTACGACCGCGATTATTTTTCGACATGCTCTCAATGGTATATTTATGTTAAAGAAAATTTTTAAAGTTCGGTTAAAATTTACTAAAAAGCCGATGGGTGCGTAATAAAGCCTCGACCTACGGCCCTAAAACCACCGGAACGGGGGCATACAAGTTACTAGTCCGTTTGTAACGGTGGCAACGGGCCGAACGACCCTTATTTTCGTAACAATCGCTAATGAACTTACTCGTGATCGCGAACGAGATATACGATACATAGGGTGTATTCATTAGCGGCTTAAGGCCATGGACCTGAGTACATAGCTTTAACGTCTTATATGTTAAAAAGGCCTCGCGATGTACCCTAACAATACAAAGCTCGAGGCGATGGAGCAAGTCCGCCTCGTGTTCCTTATTTTTTAAAAAAGATTAAATGTATACGAACGAACGAATTTGAGATATACGAACTCTAAAGTAATTATACCAGGCTACATTTATGATGTAAAGGGGACCCTACAAGTAATAAGGTTTTTACCTATAGGGAGAAGATAAGGTTTATAACCTTAGGAGCCCTCTGCTCCTCCCTTTAAAAGCTAGGAAAGGGGGAGGGAGAGGGGGGAGAGGAGGGGGTTGTGGCGACGGCGGCGAAAAGGGGCGAGGCGGCGGCGGTGGTAGGGTTGAGGGGCGTAATGGCGGCGGCGGAGAGGGACAAGGCAACGGCGACAGAGTTAGGCGGGGTAATGGCGACGGGAGGAGTAGCCGCGATAAAGGAGATTATACCCGAAGAGGGCGGGCTGTTTCTATTGTTAGTAGTGGTAGTGCTATAGGCGGTAACAGCTACGGAAGCGGTAATGGCAGCGGCGGCGCACCGACGTTCCTGTGTTGAAAGGGGCCTTGTAATTTTGTTTTTGCGCGGCATTTTTTCGAAGAAAAAGTTAATATATAGGTGTTGATTAAATAACCTACCTATTAGGACAACCTGTTTAACTAAGGGAAATAAAGGTTAAATTAAAATTGGGACTTATATCGGTTTGAATTACGCGTTTTTAAAAAACCAAAAAAAGAAGCTTTTCTTAGTTCGATAACGATATATCTTTTTATATTAACCTAAGACGTGATTGCGTCATTACTTCTACCTAATTATCCCTACGTTAATTATCTTTGTCAAGAACCACGAAAAGAGTTATTACCAATCATATCGCCTCCATTCAACTATACCAACCAAACCCGAACTATAATCATTACCGTAGCTAAACCTTATTAATTCCAACCGAACTTGCTAATTTAAATTCTTACAATCACATTATCGCTACGAAAACTACTTATTTAAACCTCTTACAATTAGTACTATAAATAACAATATTATTACAAAACCTACTAATCTAGATCTTTGCAACCACAATTACACTATTATTATTAGGCTATAGGTACAGAGTATATACAAGGAAGAAAAAAAGATTAACTGTGTGGATATTACTATATACCCTGATAGATAGTATATATAGGCCTAGTCGCAGTACACTATATTGTAGGGTATACTTTTGTAAAGTACACGATAACGTGTCACGTTATAAGCTGCACTTTTGCAAAACACAAAAAGTACATTATGTATGGGTCGGTTTGGAATAGCTATACCAGACAGAACGGCAATGCATGGATCTGTTTGGAGTGGTACGCTCTGGGTGAGGGCTTATAAGCCCTCACCTATAGCGTGCACCTCTGGATATTTCTTCGATATTCTATCATCTTTTATTACTACAATACTAATATTTCTGATTACTCTTATGAATACCCTATTTCAAGTGAATAGGTTTTATACCTTATCGACAAAGGCCCTTAATAGGTTTTTAGAATACTAATAAATTAACTATACATATTGATAGTTACGTTGACAAGTTCCTTAATAAAGTTAAGTTATGTGCCGACGAATAATAATACCCTGGCAAATTGGAAAACTGCCAGAGAGTTAAGGCTGGCGATTTGTTTGATTAGCATAGTTAAATTTGAGGTTTATAGAGGTTTGTGGCGAAAGACTTGTTTATGGAAATTAATAAAGTCGGAACTCAGAACCGTAAGATAAATAAAGACAATTGAAATTCAATTTAGCTATGGAACTGACAGGGTTCTAGCCAGTTAACGAGGGAGTAATTTAATAATAATCGGAAAAAATTGGTCGATCATACTAGTGTATGCATTAAAACAAAAAGCCGCTAGTATTAAAATAGTAGTAATTAAAATGTAGTAAGTCAATTTTACTTATAGTAAAGTTGACTTTACTAACTATAAGTTAAGTATATTGTTTTATAGATCTATTGTATTTACTCTATGTCAATATAGTATATGCCTACTTCACACTAGAGCATGAGCCAAAAAATTGGCCATACAAATTTGTATGCAGACCGGCTAGAGGTCTGCCAAACCTAGAACAATATATTCACTACTTGATCATGCAATACTACTGTTACTTAGACAAATAGAATCAACAACTTTGCAACATATAAAGAACCTTCTATATTTAACGAGTTAACTGAAACCTTTCAATAACCTTTTAATAATAAAATCAATAATTCATAACGAGACAAATAAAGAAACTTCATTAACTTTCTACAATCCTATCTCAAATGATTGGAAAGTTAACATACAGATATTGTTCAGATTTTTATCTTCATTATTTATGGTGAATCTACTTGACCTAACGGTGCGGATCTTTAATACATCTTTCCACAACTAATCTCTGACTTAACGCTCGTTATTTTTAGTAACTTAAATCCAATCTATCGATTTATATATGTTTCCTTTTTTTTCCACGAATTATTTTCACGTAGGCTAACGAATTAATTACAAATTAACTCATCATTCGTTCACTATCTAGCGAAAACCGCTACTAACTATTCTTAATTTATAGTTAATATTAAATTTCCAACGGTTTCTCAAAGTTTTACCAATTAGCTTATCACAATTTATAGTAGTACATATGATGAACCTTTTATAAACTTATTATTAATAACCCTTATTACATTGAGGAAAACTTTGAAATATTCTTCGAATTATATCAATTGGCGTTTATAAACACATCTTTAAATTCATTTTAACTAAATTCACTTATCTTTCAATTAACCCCATTGAAGAAATTGAATATCAAGACGTATTCATCACTTGAATTCCCTTTTCAACAGAAATATATATAACCGTTGCACTTCTAAAATATTTAAAGTTATCTGAATTAAATTTGAGTGTATCCATATATATCGGTAATCGGCTTTCATATCTAATGAATTTATTTAATCGTTGGGTTACTTATAACTTCGTAAATATTTCAAAAAGAAATCTACCACAAAGTGCAAACAAGTTTCGATATTAACTCTTTACATATTAATCTTATATACTTACTTCATTTTAATAATATTTCATGATCTTCACATTACTATTAGTATTGAGTTAGCGTTAATTAATCGAGTAATATTGATTAATATTTATATCTAAAAGACTTCAACAATCTTTTAATATCGGTATATCGTGTAAACTATTTCCTTCTTCCTTTCATTCTATACAAAGTTAAATTTACAGAAAAATACTATTAGGATATCATGCCTATTTTGAAGTTCGAGATACCTCGTCCCTTCCTATATAAACAATATAACATTCCAAATACAAAGATATCATAAATTGCGTTTTAATTTTCTATTTACTTATACTCATAAGTCCTCGAACATTATGTAGCCATTAATGAAGGATAAAACAATATTACCGTACCAATTTATCTCATTAATATATCATACTACTATTGTTACGCTGAATCTTAACATTTATGATAGATTCAACACTATTATTGGTAAAAAAGTATCCATATTTGATTTAGTTAGCATTATTTTTACAAATGAATATTTTCCCTCTATTAATAATAACTTTCCTACGTTTAACTTCTAAGACTTTACAATCAATCCCAATTACTTTAATATTTCATCATAGATTTTAATGATTTTATTTAAATTAAAACGATATGATATTTTCGTATTGACTATGAAAAACATGTTTATCTATCACAACATCCTCCTTATATATATTATTAGGTTCGTGAAAGATAAAGCCAAATGTATATAATTTATGTAAATAATTGTTGATTAAGGCGACTCAATCGCCTATAATCGCGGGTTTTAAAATATTTTAATATAACTTATACTTTTCTCTCTCTAATACTATATCATATAATAATATCTTTAATATTGAATGAAAAAAAAATAGAATTTGTACGTAAGGAATTAGTTTACTCACAATCTTAGTACCTATAATCAAGTGACTTAACTAAAAAGTAATACTATCAATCCCTTTACCAACGGTTTTAGTAACGACATAATATTATAGTAAACTATTTAGGGCTTTCTTTACATTTTAATAAATTACTAGGCACATCGTTACAAATATATTAATATATTTATCTCGTTATTTTATAATCTTAAGCATCTATTATATTTACTTTGAAACTTTTCTTTGTCAAAGTTATTTAAAAATATTTTTATATAAAATATTTTCAAAATCATTATCTATCATACCCTCCTAAGAATTCATCTTGCTATATATAGTATAAGGTAAAGTAATTTGTCTAATATTTGATCGAAAATAAGGTAATTTTCAAATTTCCTCATATATTGAATCTTTTTGAATACCTTTACAATAATCAAATTTATCTTCATTACGATTAAAACCCCAGCGGAAATTTGGCTCTTAAATTACACAATTTTGTAAAAAGAACGTAATGCTAATCCTTACGAAAGTGAGACGAAAAAATACGAAGAAAGTGAAGAATTAAATATCGCTCCAAACTCATATGACGAAACGTTGTAATTATCAATATATACGTCAAAATTTATGTTCCAAGCTTAATCATACTCTATTAATAATAACAACTTTATTATTCTAATTTTCGTATGGTTTTGGTTACTTTATAATAACTATTAACCAAATATTATATTACTATTGAAATAGTAGTAATTGCAGTGCAATAAGTTTACTTTACTTACAGTAAAGTTAACTATACTGACTGAAATTTGAGTGTATTGTTTATGGGTCTAATGTATTAGCTGCAAGTTAAGTATAGTATGCGCCTACTTTATACTACGGTATGGGCTAAGCATTTGACCATATAAATTACTGTATAGACAGGCTACCGGTCTTCCAAACCTAAAAAAATACATCTACCACTTCACTATAGTAATACTACTGATACTTCAACCAATCGAATCTACAAAATTGCAAAGTATAAAGCCTTACCAATACTAACCAGTTCTCATTAGGTTAAGCACAAATAAGCTAAATAGAAAAAGAAGTTAATTTCTGGTTACGCTTTACGTTAAACGGCGGTTAGGGTAAAGGAAATATTCTTGCAAAAGGCATTTACTATTTTGTCAGTTTTTACGGCAGTAAGTAAAGAAGACCTTTGGGCTGAGCTAATTTTTACGGTAGTTTAGAGGTAGCAACGGTATCTCTATTGAAAACATCAAGAAATCTTTACCAAATCCTTTTGAAAAAGCGTTAAAATTCACCAATAAGAGTATTAAACCGAAAAGTTATCAAACAACTAAGTTAATATCACTGAGTGCTATTACTACGAAAACGACTAAGTCCTACACTAAATAACCACAACAAACAGCCTCCGACCTTATTTTTCACACCAAACCTTTACCCCTACTTGACTGTTTTCTCTTCTAATACGCCAAATTATTCGTCAAAATCTCTATTTTGTGCGAAAATACCGAAAATTACCAGGTCGCGCCAAAAAGAACCACGTCCCGCGACTTCACGCTAAATTATCAAGTCCCTTGCCCATCAAGTTCTATATAAGCCATAACCTTAAGATAGCACCTACCCAAAAACTCCAAAAAGGAATTAAAGCCCTCGGATCCTTTTTTTAAAGCAATATGATAAAATTCTTTAGAGGTCAAATATCAATGAAGACATAACCAAAAGGCATCTAGTTAACTTTGTTGGCCATTTTATTATTAAATAAGACGGTAGCAAAAAACATGACCGAGTCAACCGCGGCTTTCTCAAATATCATAACTTTTTTTATAGACTAGATTATTAATATATGGAAAAATGTTTGAAAAGGTGTCAAGTCCAAATTAAAGATAGAACGTAAAAGACGAGGGATATACGTGCCAAAGAAAGCCTTACCAAGCTAGCAAAAACTATTTTCAAGTTGGTTTAACTTGAGGAATTCCCTCAAAACCCACACCCTAAGGGAGAAGATATTAAAGACCCGTAATTACCTTATACTCGTTTTAGTGAACCTCCCCTTAACCCCTAATTAAGTTAAGCCTTTTGATGTGTTAATAATAACAAACCCATTAATTTTCTTGAAAATCTAACATCTCGACGTAACAATACAAGTTACGCTTTTAATGACGGGAAAAAACGCGAAGCAGAGGCTGCTAACGAGATAAAAGGAATATATATCGAAGCTATTTGGTCAATTAAACAAGATTGTCAAATTCTTCATAAAGTTTTTTACGGTCAAGTCCCCTTTACCCTTTAGCCTTTCTCTAAAAATTGTCAAATCCCTTAAGGCGAAGCTTTTCACGACAGGTATGCTCATACGTGAGAACTAACTATATGTTCTATTAAAGTACTTTACCCCTTAAGTCAACCGACTAGCCATTACTTTTAACACTACAATTTGGAGGCTTAAAATCTTAAATTGATAGGAAATACTAATGAAAATTAGAATGACTATCGCGATTTTCCTTTAAGACCCATCAAAATGGTTAACATTAATTACAATTTTTTTCCAAACTTCGTCATAATTTGGAATAATAGAAAGAATTATAACAGAAAGCTTTATAATATCCTTAACAGGCAAATGAAACCATTTTTAAACATTTGTGAGTAAATAAAGGTCACTTTTTATTGTTTTTACTTATTATTTCCCGGGATCACTATAAATTATGTCGAAAACTATTATCTAACTTTTTTAATTCGAGTAAAAGCTTTTCGAGGGATTTAAGATGATATAAAAATTTACTTTAAATATGATGTTTATCTGGTGTAATATTGAATGGACTTGGCTATTATAAAGTGGACGACGATAATAGAAAAAAAGAATAAAGGAGGAAACACCAATAAATGTTTTAAATTGAATGATTAACATGATAATGTTGTGCCAACCAATGATGGGAAAGGCTTACATTAGTAAATCTACGTTCCGAAAGAAGGTATTAGTCATTGTTACAGGTGTTAACAAGTTTAAATACGACTTATAGAGTATAAATAATACTTATAGTTTTTTTTTTTTTTTGGCTAATTAAGGTCTTCTCTTATGAGTGTAATAGTATGTATACCAAACTCGTTTGATATATATCCCTAAGTTAATAACTTCCTCGATATGAATAAAGAAGATTGAGTACTAATACACTACATAGATCGTGATTACGAACGACCTTAACGTTCAAAATATGGTTTAATAGCTCAAGATTAAAAGCTACAACCGAACTAACATTAATAACGGTAAATTTAAGTAGATCTATGAACTATAAAAACTATCGTCGTAATAGTAATAAAAGGTATTGAATTTGTAGTAAGTCCAGTTATTAGTCTACTCGTCACCCTTCGGCTGAATACTACAAATCATAGGCGATATATTACACATGATACTCCGCTTCCTCTAAACACGATTACTTTATGCGTATTGCAAACTTCATAGGTAAAATGGACTTTAATAACGATAATATACACAAATAGATTACACGATATAATAATGTCGCCTTTAGCGCAGTACAGTAACTAGCTGACTATGCCTTCCTATACCACTTAAGTAGTGAAAACTCTTACCTTTACCTTAATCAAAATTTGAATCCTTTATATTCCTTTAACATGTGTGATTGTTACGCACACAATAAGTTTCAAGTAATTATAGTGGATGTAAGGCCAATAAGGTACTTAATAAGAGCCTATTCGCAATACGTGATATTCCAAAAAAAAAAAAAAAAAAAAAAAAAAAAACACTACTATTATGAATATTAATAGCTAAGATGTTGGTAAGACTAAAGTTAACTTCGGTCCAGGCGAACAATTATTGTTATTAGGGATAAAGGTAATTCAAACTGTTATTAAGTCGATTTCGTTTTCTATCCTTAGATCTCCTATATCTTTCCTCCTTCATCTGGATAATATAAAGACCGTAAACGTTAAAATAGACTTTAACGCTAATAAATTAATTAGAAACGGCTAAAGATTCCCCTTTGCCTCCAAATAGTGGTATTTATAGTTTTATTTTCAAGGCCTGGATATAATAGTGTTAAATATGACAAAGTTATAAATACATTAACTATAATCGACTCTTTAGCCACCTAGTCTTCGATAAGTTATACAAAGTCATAAAGTTTATAAGACATAAAATTGTAAAATACTTTACTTTAAAAATTATCGAAAGCATGTACCATTATGACCAAATATATACATAAACACCCTAAAATTAAATATATACTAAAAACAACAAGGAATTTGATTATGGAATCTTTATTGAAATATTTTCTTTATATAATAAGCTCATTTTTTATGTTATCAATTTCGTAAGCTCTTTTTACAGAGCTAAATTTCCAAAGTTCTTATTGGTAAAGGATATGTAGGAGACGTTAAGGATATTGTAAATTAATACGTATTTAAATCTACCTAATGTATTCATCCACGATATCGGTATTAATTTTACAGTGGCGGAGTTTTATGTAAATTGTAAAATAATGAGAATTAAGTGTAAATAGGTGCTTGTTAATGTCTATTAAATTATTAGGAAGATCCATGAGGAATAAGCGTTACTTTACTGAACGTATGATATCCTGACGGTAGGTATTAGAAGCTTTACAAATCAGAAGGAACACCTTTAAATGACGGTAAAAGGTTTTAATGATATTGTGGGCCCTGATAGCTTGATACTAACGCTATTGGTATTTGAAACATATGCATTCTTAACGAGTGAATCTCCGCCATTAGCAAGTACACAAAAGAAGGTAGTAGCTTACGAAAAATCAGTGAAAGAACTAAAGAAGGAATCGGTACAGCGTTAAGTTAATAATGACCTTAATACTAGAAACAGCCTTACGATAATTGACGTACTTACTTGATTATTACGGAGTAAAGTTCTTGTATGACGAGAGCTAGGCAAATAAAATAGCCTATATAAAACATTAAGTATTGTTAACCCTAAGGTAGTTATTAAAATTGCTAACAGCTTTACGGTTGCGTAATACTCGGATTAAGTTTTACATTAGGATGACTAACGATAGCGATAAAAAAAACTCCAAGTTACGTAAATAAGTTAATGCGATTTTTTTCTACCAGTTATTAACAAATCAATGAACCGTCACTGGCATAGAAAACTCCTAAATAGGAGGAACATTGAGGATGAGAAATACATATTGGTCGTATCTATAATATTATTTAGGAAAATAGGACAAAAAAGGACTACGAAAACCTAGCGTTAAAGCTTCAGGTATAAGGCGTTATTAAGACTTTCAGGAAATATTCTAAATAAAGCGATAAAGTTGAGATTAATGGCTTTTTAACTCGAGAAGTTTTACAATCCATGCCTAAAGCTAACTTTAACTTTTATTATCCGAATATTACGATTATCAAATCATGAATTACATACGATAGTAAGGGTAGGACCATGGGGCTGTGGTACAAAAAGTCACCCATATTTTCCTAACGATATGGTAATAAAAATAAAAACTAAATCTTTAAGTAGTATCCCGAGATTTAGAAAATTAATTAGCGTTTGACAATGGTTTTGACAATGAAATTGTTAGCTAAAACAAAAGGGAAGTTTACCCTTAATATCTGTGATATAACGTAAGTATACACATAGTTAGCGATCAATTTACAACGGATAGTATTTCTAAAATTACTATAAGAATTACTTTTCATGTATCTTGAAGGAAAAGTAATACGATATATTAAGATATTGTATGAATTGACTGAAACAGGCGTCTATTAGTTCCTAACCAATGAATATTTATTTAAGTTACAACTAGGCATAAAGTTGTTAACACACGACCCGTGTTTACTAGTAACGCAAAAAATGTATTTCGGCTAAGTGGGTATATAAACGAATAATACCCTTTTCATCGAAATTGCTAATTTTATGGAATCGAAACAACAATCGATTAAAGACTTCAATTTCTGGAATTATAAGACGATTACGACTCTAGAAAAACAAATCAATTTGACTTTAACGGATTATCAATCCATATATTTGATATGAATGCTAACCTCAGTTTCCGCTAAAAGAGCTATGGAATTAATTTGACTACAATCGACAAAATTAACGTGGCTAAAGCCTAACGGTACTTGAAATAACGTACCCGTGGCAGCTATATCTCTACCCTATGCCAGCCAAAAGCCTTTTACAATCTATAGATTTCGGTACAAACGTAAAACCTAACAAGTACAAACTTAAACCGGTTAAATAAGAGGTTTTAATGAAAAATTCGGAACTTGGACCGAAGGATTAATATAGTTTGAATTAAGCTGTCGAAAGCTAAGTTGATGATCTTTATGAACAGCTTCTTCGCCAACAATATAAACCTATCCTTATATATCTACTTTTAAATAACCCTTGCTAATGAACTAAGAAGGACAATCAATTTATTATTATTGGTAACTTAATTTACTGAATATTAGATTAATTCAATAGGATTACACATAGTGTACGTGATTGAAAAAATTATGGTATAATAGCTGGCTTTAATATGAGAATAACAATATAGGAAACCCTTAACGTATTTACCAGGAAAATGAAGATTCCCTTTATTCTGATGGTAATTTGTATTGACTTGAGAAGCTAATTCGAATGCTTGTTAAAGCTTGGAGCTATTAGTGAAAAGCGTCTGATAATAGATGTAATAATACTTTCTAAAGCTTAAGAAAACAGGGAAATCGAGGAGTTCCGAAACATCGATAGAAAGGATGATACTGCTAACGTTATAACGAATGAATTTCTAAAAAAGGCTTTTAAGAGGTTTGTAGACGGTAATAAACTAACTATACGCATTGAAGTCTAAGTCAATAGGCTACTTGATAAGTCTAAATCACGTGTCAGCGGATAAAGATAGGCTGATAAATTGTAAGACTTCTAATGGAATATCGATGGCAACTTCTTCAAGTAGTATGTTTAAATTAAGGGTAGTAGTAGATTCATTATCTTTTATAAGTTAGAAAAAATTAAACAGTATTTTAACCTACGTTAGTCAAAATTACTAGTGTTAGTAGGTGTAGCAATATCCTAGTTAACCTATGTGGGTTAACTAAAGTAATAAAAGGCGTAATCCATGTGTATTAAAACAGCTAATAGCGGTAATATACTAGCATATATAAGTCTGAAGCGTAAGACTTGTACACGGGATTTAGTAAATTTAATATTAGAAACCATGAGATAGTTAAAGGTAATTGGGGGTAATTTGAGTGCAAAAATCAACTGGAATTAATAGGAGTCAAACCAGTTAACGAGGATATAATTCGGCGGTAACTAGACAAGTTTTGTCGACCACATTAGCGTACGCGTACAAAAAAAAAAGCTGCCAGTATTGAAATGGTAGTAATTACAATGAGATAGGTTAACTTTACTTATAGTAAAGTTAACTATACTTACTACAAGTTAAGTGAAATATGCATTCACTTTACATTAGGATACGTACCAAGTAGCTATACAAATTACTTTGTGGACCGGCTAGCGGTCTGCCAAACCTAAAAAAATACATCTACCACTTGACCATTGCAATACTACTGTTACTTCGACCAATTGAATCGATACCGTTATAATGTCTAAAGCCCTACCAATAATTACCGAGTATTTATTAGGTATATCCGCTCCCCATTATCCCTCAAAGAATTTTCGATATTATATATGAAATATTCAGCGTAATAAACGCGATCTTATACTCATGTTCTGATACAATAAAAATACCATAATATTTCTTTGTCATATTGCTTTGAAAAAACCGTAATCTTTTTGAAAAAAACATTGAATATTTTACCTCTTATATACGTAGGCTACTAGAATTTAATGGTATGATTATGAAGGGGAATATAATTCTAAATGAATATATATTTATCATTTTAATTTGGTAAATATATTTCATCAACTCACTTCTTTAACTATCCTAATATCTAAAACCCATCAATCTCCATTATAGGGCGGATTTATCATGTGACAGTAATCTTATTTTACGAGTATTCAAGTTATTTAAATCTTAATAGTGTCAATTCGATTTCAGATTGGTGAAATAAGTGACGAAATTAGTTACTTGCACGTCTTTCAAACCGAATATAAAAACATCTCTCCAAGTATATATAAATCTCCTAAGCAATACGAGTTCTCCTCCATCTTACTTAAAGTATTATTCGTATTTATCATTAACAAATTGATTAATTTAGTTTGTTTTCTATATATAGTCATCGTCTATATCATATAATTCGAATTATTCTTCAATAATTTCCTACAACATATTACTTAAATCTTTTTTATTATAAACATCTCCTTATATTACGGCTAAGTTTCGTATTTCATGTTATTGAAATACAATCATTTCCGTGTTATCTGTTAGATAAGCCCCCCCCGCCCCTTCTCTACTGTCTATATACTTCCCTGTCACCGTTAATATTCATATAGTAATATACTTAAAAAAGTTTCTTCGTCTTTTTTAATGCTTAACAATAATCATATAATAACTGTTAGAATAGTAGTTATTGCAGTACAGTAGGTAGGCTTTGCTTATAGTAAAGTTGACTATACTAAACTCAAGTTGAGTATATTGTTTTATGGATCTACTGTATTGACTGAAAGTCAAGTATAGTATGCGCCCACTTCAGACTAAGGTACGGGCCAAGAAATTGGCCATAAAAATTACTGTGCAGACTAGCTAGCGGTATACAAAACCTAGAATAATGCATAAACCACTTTCAATACAGTACTAGTTACTTCGACTAATTTTGAATCGATTATGTTGTAACGATAAAGCCTTACCAATAATAACATTGTTATTCTTACCGTTTAATTTTGGTTTCATCATTTTATTATAATTAAAATATAATGAAATCTTATGTAAGTATAATAACATAAACAATGGAATTACTATTGGAATAGCAGTCAAACACAGTAAAGTCAAGTCAAGTGAATTGTCAGTTTAGTTGATTATACTAACTGCAAATTAGCTGCAGTTTGTGGGACTGCACTACAAGTGTAATGCAGTAGGTACTCACTTAAAAGTGGAGTACAAGCCAAAACATTTAGCTATACAAATTAGCGTGCAGATCGGCTAGCGGTTTGCCGAACTTAGAACTTACAACTCAAATACACAAATAATTTCAATGCAGCGCCAGTTACTTCAACTACAGTGATTTAAATCGACTACATTATAGCAATAAATGTCTACCAATAATTACTCCATTAATTATTCTTTCCTTGAACCAAAAACAAATTCACCGAAATTAAAGTATTTTTTGAATAAACGATCTCTTTACCTTATCAAAAGTTATAATCTTCGCTAATTTCATATTTCCCTATTTCTTCTCTTCATTCAATTTCTTTTTCCTCAATATTACAATCATATTTCTCGTTGTTTTATCGATTATATCATTGTTGTTTTCTACAAGTATAATTGAAACGTTCTCAAAATAATTTTTTTTAATAATACTAGACTTTTGTATACTAATGCTTCTTGTGACCTTTTATTGTTAAACAGCCTCTATTAGGTATTGGATCTTCCTTATTTTGAATGATTTTCTTTTTCTTATTATACTTATTATGCAAAGTCGATAAGTTCGTTTAATGCTTATGAGAATGTTACATTCTTTTCATTAAAATTATATTGTTTTTCATTCTTGTTATTATTATCTTCTTCCTTCGATTCCAATCCTAAAATCTCCCCCTTACTTCTCATATTTAAATTATCTAACAAATAAAGATTGTCAAACGAATGACAATCTATACAAATTAGACAGATGTTAGGAGATAAAGGTTTTACGTAATGTTTGACAAGTATAATAACCAAATATACGCTTTCACTAATCATTATTAGAACGTTTCGAATATAATTAATAAAAGCCGAATAGTAAGTAAACCAATTACAACTTAACAACGAATTGTAAGAATAATAGTTAACTGTAACGAATACATTTATTGAAAACACGATACCACTGATGATGAAAGCGAACAAAATCTAAGTTAATAAAGTAATATGGTTTTTATTAATTATTATTAACTTTATGGGTAGATTTTCCGTTTACGTAAATACTTTTAAGTAAGTCGTATATTTCATGTGATAAGCTTAATAAGAGAACCGTTATTTACTAAACATAGACTTATATTAATACTATAAATATAGCCCTAAATGTATTTGAACTACGTTTTCATTCTTTGTAACATTACACAATCTCTATTAATTTACATCACTGCCGTATATATAAAAGCCGTATGTTTACGTTTCTTTTCGACTTTTTTTTTAACTATTTGCGTGCGTGGAATAATATTAAGCCCTTATATATAAGCTATCTATTTATATAGTATGAAACTGCGATAGAATAACTACTTGAAGATTATCTCGGAGTATAATTTTATGATACATCCGTTAAATTAAATCGTGTCTTCAAGCAGCTTGAAAATGTTATGATCAAGATAGTATCCTCTTTTTAATTAATAGTATTTGCTTCATATTCCTCTTATATCATAATGAAAAATTAAGGAAGATCTTTCCTAAATCATTTCTTTTTGGCCTAGTTGAACAAAAGTATGGTTTTCGATTGCGAGGCTTAATAATATAGGATCTAAAACTGTAAAACTCGAGTATAAAGAGAATCTGGCCTTTTATGATTAGATGATTATCCTTCCATATTTTCAATACGAACGTATAAGTTTGTTCGCTTTATGGTTCTTGTAGTATCTCTTTCGGCGGATATTAAAAACCCAAGATGAGTAATTTCCTTACTTTTCGCCTTATTTTTACAAGTATATTAACCTTTATCGCAAATATATTAACCTTTCTTATACAAATATTAACTTTCAAATTCCCTCCACATATCCTATACACTACCTCCAGGTATAATGAAATTCACCATATATAATGAGTTGAAACGATTAATATTCAATATAACACAAAATTCCCAAAATTTAGCTTAATTTACCAATTCGTCTCCACGTTTACTCTAATTTACCGATACTTTAAATAACAGCTTGTTCATCTTCATGTTTATCTCGTTTTGTATCCTCAGTTCCTCGGAAATCGGTCGTTCTACAAATACGAAATCTCGTATCTGGTACGTTTTTACCTATAGTTTTTAAGATCAGCGTAATTATAGAACTTAAAGTATAATTTGAGTATATTATCATAATTCAAACATATCTATGTATTAGCTTACTATGGCTATCACTGTTTGTTACTTACGTCATTTTTATTGGTATATATTACATATACCTTATCATCGTAAATTTTTCATAATTAACTGAACGATAAATCCAAGGTGTTTTTTAAGTTAGTTTTAAGATGAACGAGATTTCTGAAAACTCTGGGGAGTATTCCTACTGCTTTCTTAAAATGTTCACCGATACGTTTACTTTTACATCAATTTTATTATTTATATAACTTTAATCAATACTCTTTTTATGAAGTATCTCTAGGTATTATTTTATTAGTCTTCATTTGTTTAAAAAGAATTATTATTACGACCTGGTATTACCGTTACTAAGATTAACGTTTCTTTTACCATATCATACATAACCTTATTGTTGGAATAGTAGTAATTACAGTATAGTAAATCAATTTTACTATAAGTAAAGTTGACTATATTGACTGCAAGTTAAGTGTATTATTTTGTAGGTCTACTTTATTAACTAAGTCAAGTACAGTATACGCCTACGGCACACTACAGTATGGGCCAAGCAATTGGCTATACAAATTACTGCGTAGACCGTCTAACAGTCTACCAAACCTAGAACAATACATCCACTACTTGACTACACAATACTACTGTTACTTCGACCAATTCGAATCGACAACGCTGCAACATCCTAAGTTCTACCAACACTTATTTTTATATATCCTATACTCGTCCATAAGATTTTTAAAAACCAAACGGTCGGTGACTCTCATCTGTAACGTCGTTTTTTTTCCCTATCCATTATCTATTAAATGCGCCAGAAATCTATTTTCTAGTTCTTTTTGCAAAATCTAAAGGCTTTGAACGATGAGATTATCGATCTTTTCACATATTCAACCATTAACTGTTATACTTATCGTACAAATAAGTTTTACCTTAGCTGCTATATCAGTATTAATTATCCTATAACGAGTTTTATAATGAGTGATAAGGATACCTTTAAATTATTGCATTATTATCTTTTTAAACGTATTACAATACTATTTAACTGCATCTTCTTTTAGTTATATTTTAAAGTAACTTTTATAAAAAAATCAATCAAGTTCACATCTTAAAATTAGGTCTTAGCTGCAATCTCTACGACCTTAATATAATTGGTGGCACTCTTCTCCAGTTATCCTATAAAAGTTATTGCAAAACTTGTTCTAAATATTATAATAATAAACGACATGATTATCATAGTTTTCATTATTAACAATGTTTAATGAATGTTCATTCCCACAACCAATTGATATCATTATACTTTCACAATTTTAAAAATTCTCAAAATAACATGTACATCAGGTTGTTCAAACTAACGGATAAGGTTCACCAATTTCGACAATCTATCTTCAGCCTGCTGCTCTAGCCTGATTCAGTCCAATTTGGTGAATAATGAGTCTCGGCTAACTGTGGGGTTTGTGAAGTAAAGTGGGGGGGGGGGATGGGGGTGCGGTTCTCGTTTTCTCGTTGTTCCCATTCTCGTACTCGTTTTCTCGGTTCTCGTTCTCGTTGTTTCTATTCTCGTACTCGTTCTCTCGGTTCTTTTTTCGTGGTTACTTCTCTGCCTTTTCTTGCCGTCACTTTTTGGTCTTTTCTGGTTCAATTCTGACTACGAATCAGGAGATCTGTGAGAATTCGAAAGCTACACGGGTTAGCAAGATAATGATAATATGAATCGGAGGATTTGGGAGGTCTTTTGGGGAAAAGGAATCGGATCAGATTGTTATTTAGTTTACTTCTTAGCTAGTGCCTGTGGATCCCCCTAATCCAATAGTCATGTTCCTCATAACCTCGGGTAGCTATTTCCCCAGTATGAATCATCCTAGGTGTGTATCCCAATCATCAGGCTACCAAGTCCCAACATTGCACGACTAGTATCATCATCAGGGCATCCACTAAGCAAATACGGGACAAGTCTAGACTAGTCGTCATTCATTAATTTTGTCTAGGTATTGTGTTGAAGCCTAGCCTAAAAGGGATACCCAGCCATCCAAAGGCACATAGACTCTCACCTACACACACAACATTCCTAATTCTGAAGCACAGGCTCCCTCCTGTCCATTGGTGAGATCCATGCCTGCCTGCATTTGTCAATTTTCCTCCTACAAAGGTTTGTCCCCACAAGAGCATCTCCGCTCCATACAGCTGTTGAGGACAGATTCTGCCCACCCATGAGGCCACAAAGACAGCCCTTCCACCTAATCAAGCCACGGTGCAGACTGCCATAGCAGAGACGGCAAGCCGCTCAGCCATGCTCATCCCATGGAGCAGCCGGTCCTCTTCAAAGAAAAAGAAACCCTCACTTCCGTCCGTAGACAACCAAGGAGATTGGTCGTGGTAACCAAGAGAAGAAGCCATCACCAGGTAGGCGCAATGCGCACGAACGTCCCGACTGGTGGGTTGAAACAATCAAAGCCGTGCCGCAAAGCAGATTTTTCCCACGTGCTAAGCGTTCGAAGGAAGAAAACCGTAGAGGAGAAACCGGCCCCCCAATCGTGTCGTAAAGTGTTGTACAAGTTTGGAACACGGTACAAACGTACCTACCTATCGGTTCCGAGCATCCCGTGCGTCCCGTAGAAGGTTCCGCATCGCACCATGGCGAGACCAAGGAACAGCAGAAACCAAAAGCATTGCTGCCGCCTGCAAGGGGTATTGTTTCCATAAACCAAGACGCCAAAGTTCAGAGTCTGCAAACAAAGAGGACAGCCGTGGAACCATCTCGAGCCGGACCAGTGATCATACAGCAATCAGTGTTAAGCGTTCAGCACAAGGGACAGACCCCATGGTCCATTATATGAAACTTGGCTTCGTCAACACCCGGTACTCAACATAGTCCTCGCCGTCGATGCTGATGATGTTGCCTTGGCTTACGAGCTTGCCGGCGAAGGGGCCGGTGGCCTTGCGCTCATACTTGGTACCCAAGTGTATCTTGGCGTCTTCGTTGCCCGCGCGGATACGCTGTGCCTCCTGCTGGGACCAAACGTTGTTAAGACGAACAAGATTCTCGCGGAACGTGTTACCGCCCTGGCTGGCGCGGCCGTTCTGGTCGTTCTGGCCAGGATGGCCGTGATTGCCATTCGGGCCAGCAGCCAGGTAGGGGTTGGAGTTCAGCACGTGAGAATCACGTTCCTCGGCCTTGGCATGCGTAGTCTCCATGCGCGCGACTGCATTCCCGGCCATGTTCTCTACGCGCCCAAGGCGGGGGTCGGCGTTTCGAGGGGGAGGCAGGGCCTGATCGTGGGTAGCGGCTCGGTAGTTTGCATGCAGCGGAGAGCGCTCTTGGTTGAACGAGGTGGCCGGGGTGATGGGAGGACCAGAACGCCGAATGGCCTGTCGCGTCTCGTGAGCAGGAGCCTCCTGCTTGGGACCCACATCCATAAACTGATTCTGGGCTGCCAAGACGTGGTTGTTGGTGTTGTTCCTCTTATGGCCCATCAAGTAAGCAGCACGTCTTTGAGCTTCAGGGAGAGCGTAGTTGAGGTTTGCGGCCTTGATCGCCTCGTCGTACTCGCCTTTCTCTATCTGCATCTGTCGAATGCGACAAAACTCTTTGAGCTCGTCCCTGTTGAAGCGCTCCAGATAAGGCTCTCTCTTCCACTGGTGAGCATTGATCCACAGAGCACCGGCACCTTGCGGGAAGTTGCTTAGCATGGGTCGGCCGTCTCGTGTCTCCCTTCCGACCTTGACTCTGAACATGTCGTTGTTGCCAAGGATCCCGAAGACAGCGTGCTTGTCTTCGAGCTTTTCCTCAATGGATTCCAGCCAGTAGCCGAGCATGATCTTGGTCGGACGCTTACCCGGGAGGTCAATGGCGATGGGGGGGTTGGGAGGCATTTGCAAGGACTGAGAGAAGACGGGACCGGGGCCAGCCTGAAGTCGCTGAGGCTGGGTAGGCAGCTGGTAGTCCGGGGTGCCTTGATGGCCGTTGGCGGCCGCAGTACGGCGACGCTTCTCGGCACGCGAGTAGGATATGCGGGCATGATCAGGGATGGTGGCACCGTAAGCAATTAAAGGCGGCAGCGCATTGTCGGCGACCGTACCGCGAGACGCGGTCGCCTTGATTGCCTTTTGAACCGCGGCTTTATCATTGGCCTTGGGGTCCTCAACCTCCCTGTCTAGGAAGCTAGAGCGGATTTTGACGTACTCCTTCACCTGGTGCTGGTCCAGGTGAACCAAGTGGTCGTCGAAGACGATGTTGTGGAAAGTAACCCAGCTGCCACCGGGGCCAGGCTTCAGGGGGAACCTGCCCGTGATGGTCTCGCCAGCACGGTTGTAAGGCTGAATACGTGTGCGCAAACGGTCTCGAGAGTCGATGAAACCTTTGACGACATGCTGGTCTGGGCTGGGGGCTTCCGAGTCGCGCCAGTAGCCGAGTAAAATGGGAGGCTTGATGATTTCCTTGGGCATAGCCGGAGCGTCGTCCTGAACGGGCTCCGAGGTCGGAGTGCTGGTAAGGGTATCATCCTCATCAGCAGCACCTAGGAGGGCACTGTCCATGTTCTCTTCGCCCAGGTCATCGTAGAGGGAGTGACGCTTCCGCTTGGGGTGTCTGTTGGTCGTGACAAGGCCATCATCCACCTCCCGAGGATCCACATCCAAAGCATCAGCATCCATGATAGCATAGGCCCTGTTGGTGGCAGTGGTGGTGCCAGCACTGGCCATGACATTGGCATTGGCATTGGCATTGGCAGCCTTGCCCTTGGCAACCACGATCTGGCCCTCCAGAACCTGCTCATCAATTGAATCAGGGGGTGGACTCAGGTTGTCGTCATCATCTACACTGGGCACATCACTGGCCAAATCGTTGGTGGCTGCACTGGTGACCCCAACAGTGGTAGGACTGATCTCCGCTGGCTCCTCGGTAGTGCTCAGAGCTGGCTCCACGATGTTGTCTTCAACCATGTCACTGTTCTCTTCCACTGACTCACTCGCATATGGGCTACATCGCAGTGTTAGCATGCTTGTAATTCTGGGGTTGGTTGACAAGAGACAGCGAGTAAGGTTGGAGGGTGAGCTGAAGTGCACACTGTGATTCAGCTTTATGTTTCTTATCAACACTGCACTTACACTGGCCTCGCAGTGATGAATGGGGGAATGTGAGATAAGTATAGTGAAGCCATTGGATGAGCTCATGGGAGTGGGAGGACGATTGTGTGGAGAAGTGGCTGATGATTCATGAATCATAAATCATACTGACGTGTGTGGTGGTGGTGTAATCCTGCTACGAAGGGAGTAAGGGCGAGGACTCGACCAAGACATGTTCCACTGCCCTTAGTGTCTAGCACTATGCACAGACTGATGAAGGAAAGCCTTGGCAAGGACAGTGATGGATGGAGTGTGAACTTGGAAGCTGCGGAATTGATGATGTTGTCCACAAGAAGCAGCAAGCTGAAAATCACAATGGGGAAGGAAGAGCTAGCATTTTAAACCAGACACAGCTGGCACCACACCTGCTCTTCTTAGCGCAAGGCGCTAAAAGTAATTCCTGCAGTGCAGTGAAGTAGGCAGGCTTGTGCGGTCTTGCTGACTGCACAGAGACTGCCTTCCCATGGGAAGGAGCCACCAGCACTGATCAGCCAGCACTTTGACAGTGGCAGACAGCAGAGGGAAGGGACGATGCCAAGGTGTAGTGTAATTGCCCACTTGGTGCAGTTGGGCGTTGCCTTGAGTCTCTTTTGGGAAGGTACTCAGGAAAGGTACTCAGTGAGTCATGAATGACTCAATGACCAGACACAGACACACTATACCCTTGGGAACCGATACCCAGACATAGGCACTGAGTCGGGCCAAGGCCAAGTCACTTTGACTATGATACCAGTCCACAAACAAGTGACACAGCATTGTGTATCTCAGATAAAAAGTGGGCTGGAAGTTGATGGGATGGAAGACAGATGGAATAAAAACAGGGAGACGGAAAGGAGCCGTGAGGGAGACCCACGGACCACCACCGTATGTCATCATCAGGTCAGGTGCACAGATGCACAGACTTGTAAACAAAAAGATGGCACACTTACGTTCCCTCTTCCGTCCGGGTCTCTTGTGAGGGTGAGTTGAATTCACTCTGGCGCCGGCGTGCAAAGGACATGTGGAAGCCTGCGGCAATGGCCTCGTTGGTGGCCGTGAACTTGGCGCTGCTGGACTGGGCCTCGGGCTTGACGTCAAACGGTGTCTTGGGGACGAAGGTGGGCTCACCCCCGGTGTGGACGGGCAAGATGTGGCGGGGCCTGGTGCTGGTGAAGTTGGCAGATGAAAGCTTAGGGCACAGGCCAGAGAGGGCGGCATCGGCCGGCATATCATCACCATGGAAGGAGGAAGTCGTGGGTGCCTCCATCATGGTGCTGTTGGTGTTGATTGCCATCGCGGGAGGGGCCTGGGGCCTGGGGCCTGGGCACCTGGCGCCCTGGGTATATACTGTGTGCGTGGAACCGTGGCAGGATGCCGTGCAGGCGTGTGCAGGTAAGACGGCAGTTGAGTTGCCAAATAAGGGAGTGCGAGAAAGCCAAAGGCCTGCAGGGACAAATGGCTGGGCAGTTTGGCAGGACAGAAACAGAGGAACAACAGGCTAGTGGAGGGAGAATGAGAGAGCAAGAGAGCAAGAGGGAAGAGGAGAAGAGGCAGGCAGAAAGTGAGTTGGGTTGGAACTTGGGTTGGGTTGGATTGGGTTGGTCGTGAGAAGAGCGTGCAAATAAGTGGGAAAGGACTCCGGTGCATGTTTCACACTTTTAGTGCAAAGAGGGCCTGAAGACATGCTACTGGCAATGTCAAGTGGCACACAACATGCCTACTAGTAGAAAGAACCCCGCCAGTCACATCCATTCACATCCACCCGGCTGAGACCAACCTCACAGGCCCCTAAGCCCCCTAGCCGGCAGGTGCCCACTACGGGCTAGCCACTATTCTTCACCACTGGGCTGCTGCTATGCCCGCCAACTTGCCAAGACAGAAGCATTCTCCATAGTTGGATTGTTTCTTCTGAAGGGGCCGTGACATCAAACAGGCCCTGGTCCTGTACCGAGTTCTTGTGCTGTGCGGTACATAAGTACCTGCCTAGGTAGGTTACAGGTAGGTATGCATGTAGAGATCAATGGTAGACTCAGCTGCTGGAGAGGCCAGGGGGGGTGCCACTTGTGGGTCAATCATTGGTGGGCACAACTACTATGTATACATCTGGCTGGCTTTCTTGGTTCCAGCAAGCCGTGCCGTCATGTGCGCCAGCCGGAGAAAAGGGAGGCATCACAGAAATACCGACTGGCCTGCAACATATATGTCCCCAGCAACCTGTCCTTCTGAAGAAACGCAAGATGCATCATGTCGACCCATCCAATCTTGCACAAAGTGACCAGTGGCTGGCTGTGTGAGTGGGCTTGTTGGTGGCTGCACCCCGGCACCATCCATGAAGTGACATGAAATGAAATGCTCATGTTCGTTCCATCCAAACATCCAACCTTTTTTCCTCAGTGCAGTGTTACATTGCAGCCCCCTAAAACTCGGTGTCTTGTCATATCCAACGACAAGCTGTGCATGTGACTTCTACACTAATCAAGTCGACTTCAGAATCCGTCATCACTGATCAATCAAAGGGGTGACGTGTCCCAAACGAACACAGTAGCACCCCCTGGGCTCCCCTTGGCTCCCCTTGGCTCCGTCTGATGCATGTAAGACAAAGGCGCGATATTGCCCCAATCTGCAGCCTTGCTGCATGGCGCTATCGCAACTATCGCAATATCTAGGGGCCATCCATCTTCTGCAGGCCCGCTCATACAGCACAACTCGCTCCCAGATCATGAGTCATAATAGGACTTGCTATAGACTACCACTTGCTTGGCTACGACTAGTGGCACAGTATCGGTCCAAAGCATCCATCTATAGGAAAATGACTCGGGCTGTCGTTCAACTGTGGACTGCCCGCTGATCCCCCCTGGCAGGCACACAAGATGCCGCCCCGCCGCCTCTCGTCCACAACACAAGAGCAGCAAACCCAACCAACCACAATGCAACACCCGAAAAGGCCACCAAGTCAGGTCGCCCGGGAGTCTTGGCTGAGCCACAGGGCTATCAAATCACAGGTGGCACACATTGTTGCATATCTTTCTCGTAAACGTCTTTATCATTGGGCCACAACTGGACTTCTCTTTTCTGTCCACACAGCTTGCCAGCCAATCAAGACATGGATTCCAAACACATCCGAACGCATTGGAAACATTCGAAACATTCGGTCCTCTCGGTTGCTGGCGGTGACACAGGCTCTGTTTCCCAACAGCCGAAAGAGCAAGATAGCCTGGCGCAGACTCTTTCCGTGGTGCAACAGAATGGTGCAACAGAAAAGCACTCGCAGAGGCAACGCTGCTTGTCGGCCAACGGCGAGGAATCGGGCACACGCAGTCGATAAGATCCCATTGGCGGGATGAGTCAATGCAGCCTTTCATAATAGAGGTCTGTGGGAGACAAATGTCTGATTGGACTGCCGAGCTCTCGCCCGAGGTTGATTCACTAGTGTACGCCTGCAACTGGATACCTGGCACTCCGTGCGCATGCGGCCGGCTGGGCCACTTCCTCTGCACCCAGAGCTCATGGCAGTGTGAGATGGCTCGGCCATCTGTGTAGATGCACCTACCTATATTGCCGACCTGCCTGCGCTCTGCTGCTGGTGCTGCTGTACGTGGTCCATCTGAGGCGGCCGTGTCCGCTTCTCGTAGCAGGACTGTAGTACACCAGCCTGCGAATTCTCGTCTGGAAAGGTAGGTGGTCGTAGACATACTGGAAATGGATGGACATCGTGACCATGAGCTGGCTCCGGAGCCCATCTCAACCAGTTCAGCCGCGTCTCCTGCCTCGGCCACCCTGTCCGTCTCTCCCACGGCCTCCCCCCTTCCCTCCCCGACCACCTCTCTTGCCACCCCTCGGCCGCGTCGCCGCATCAAAATTCCTGAACATCTCCTCCTCCCCAAACGCCCCCTCCGCAAAGCGCATGAAGTTGACCACCCCGTGGTCCACCACCGCAACCAGCACGTTGCGATGCCCGTGCTTCAGCCGCTGGTGCACCGGGTGGCCCCTGGTCGTGCGCGGCGGCGGCGCGGCGGGCACCGACGCCAGCAGCGTGCCGAGCTCCTCGCCCGTGGGCACGGCCGTCTCGTGCGCGTCGACGACCGCGAGGCGGTAGTCCGGCGGCGCCGGCGGCTTGGTCTTGGACCAGGCCGGCGTGCCGGGCTTCCAGAGGTAATACTGCACGCGGAAGGGCGAGTGCGCGGTCGTGGCGGGGTGCGTGGGCGCGTGCGGCGTGGGCTTGTGCCGCGGGACCAGGGCCAGCTGGCGGTAGACGGCGGCGTAGGAGTGGTAGAGGCCGGGCTGGACGAGGGGCCCGTAGGGCGGGCGGACGAGCGGCTTGGGGGGGAAGAGGAGGTCCATGAGGCGTTGCCAGATGGGCTGTGTGGGCAACGCGACGGCGGTCGTCTGGGCGTCGGCGTCGGTGTGTGGGATGCTGTCGGGTGGTGGGACGCGCAGGACGTGGTAGCCTCCGCGGTTTAGATTCGAGAAGACCTGGAGGTTGCGCAGCGTGGTCTTGCCCCTCTCGCCTTCGTTGCCCACCAGCAGCGAGTACGCCGCTTGTAGACTCAGCGGAAATCCGAGGGCATATTCGTCCTCCTTCTCAAATTTTTCGAGCTCCTTGAGCCGCTGTGCCAACGCCTCGCCTCCTGATTCATCCTCGCTCTTGACTGGGAAGATCTCCGCCAACGGCGCGGTCGGCCACCACAGGTCCATCGATCCCCTCTCGATCAGAAACAGCGCTTCTTCTGGCAGAAGCCACACTTGGTCCCAGCCGGGCACCAATGGCCCCTGGCCCTTCACACTGTTGCCCATGGTGTGGTGGCTCATCCGCCCACACACAACGCGGTCCCTCACATGCGTCTCCCTCCTCTCGACAGCCTTCTCCCTCGCGATCTTGGCCCTTTTCTCGTCTACCTCCTCGGCCGCAGCCGCCCTCTCGGCCAGGTAGGCCTCGCCCTCGTCGCCGGCGGCCGCCCACCGGTCCGGAAAGAACCAGCCGCGCTGGTAGTCCTTGCCGGGGTTGTGCAGGCGCGTGTAGCTCAGGACGTCCTCCATGGCGCTGCGCGAGGCCTCGAGCGCGCTGGCCTGCGACCGGATGCCGTGGTTCTCGTAGTCCTTTTCGCCCTTTCGGATCGCCTGCGACGACACCTGCTTGTGCTGCAGAGAGAGGAAGTGGCGGAAGTCTTGTGCTTCGTCCCCCAGGGCTTCTTCAGCTGTTTCGAGCACCTGTTCGGCGGTGGGTTGGAGTCGAGCATCGTCATCGTCGTCAAATGCCATGCCGTGTGGAAGTGTGGCACATGCGGTGTGTATTGGTGTGGCATGTGTGATTTTGTTGACGTTGAGATTTGGTTTTGACGCGAGTAAATTGCGGGAGGCAAAAGCAAGTTTAAGGTGCCCTTTGTACCCCTGTGACTTTGCTAAGCTTGGAATACCTCTACAGGGTATGTCCCCCACAAAACCACCGGTTCATGATCAATGCTTGAATACATTTGGTGGCAGAGATGTGCACTCATGAGTCAGGCTTGTCCAGAGACTATTGTGGGAATATGGCTGTAAAGATGGCCATTGCGAGCCACAACATGTTGCAGAACTGAACACTGAAATTACCTACAATGTCATTTTACATGGCTAAAACCAACGGAAAGAAAACTAGCACAGCATCTTTCACCACCTGGGTCAGCACCAAGATATATCCACCCCTTAGGAGAGGTGATCAAAAAAATTGATGCCGGTGCGATTCGAACGCACGCTCTTACGAACTGCGGTTACGGGTTTCTTATGAAAGCCTAAACACAGCGCCTTAACCACTCGGCCACGGCACCCCACTTGAACAGCATTTTCTTATTCACTACGAAACATTATATAAAGCTATATTCTTAAAGGAGTCTACTCACCACTATTTTGTATCGGCAGTGAGGTTTTCAACATTACCTTCTTATAAGAGAACGACTATAAGCACAGGTAAAAATGGTCTTGGCATAAGTAAATTAGATTTTGTATTTGTGGATATATAGATGCTAAGTAACTTATAAAGTCACTCCTGTCAAAATTTTCTCATTTCCATTTATATATATTGATTATATATATTGATAAGCTTTTATCAAAAAGTAATAACAACATATAATCCTTACC
The DNA here is from genome assembly GCA_038502455.1 of Anisogramma anomala. Lineage (NCBI taxonomy): Eukaryota > Fungi > Ascomycota > Sordariomycetes > Diaporthales > Gnomoniaceae > Anisogramma > Anisogramma anomala. Next base: position 10,061,658 of record JASMMZ010000008.1, on the reverse strand, counting down.
ATCATGTATTTACATCACCTATAATACATTACTATTAGTATAGTACTATATGCAATGCAGTAGATCTACTTTAGTTACAGTAAAGTTGACTATACTGAACTGCAAGTTAAGTGTATTGCTTTGTATAAACTTACCGCATTGGGTGTAAGTCGAGTGCAGTACGCTGCACTTTACTCTAGGGCATGGACCAAGCAGTTGGCCATACAAATTACTGTGCAGACCGGCTAGCGGTCTACCAAACCTAAAATAATACATCTATTACTTAACTAATACAATACTACTGTTACTTCAATCAATCGAATTGACAACGTTGCAATAATCTAAAAACCTGCCAACACTGATTAGTATTTATTAGGTTAAGCATAGATTAGCTAAGTAGAAAAAGAAGCTATTTTCCAGTTACGCTTTATAAAAGACCAAGGTAGAGGAAAGATTCTTACGAAGGACCTTTATTGTTACGTTAGTTTTTACGGCAGTAAGTAAAGAAGAATTCTAAGCTACGTCCATTTTTACGATAGTTTAAAGGTAACGATGGTATCGCAATTGAAAACACTAGGAAATCTTTATATATTTTTCCTATAAACGTTAAGATTAACTGTTATAAGTTTTAAAGTTTGTTAAGTTGGCAAACGGCTAAGTTAGTATTAGTGCGGGTGTTACTACCATAAAAACGATTAAATCCCTACACCAAATAATTCATAATAACAAACAACCTCCGACCTTACCATTTACACCAAACAATTACTCCTATTTTACCCTTTTAATTTCTCCTACGTTAATTTAATCGTTAAGTTCGCTGCTTTAAGCGAAAATATTTAAAATTGTTAGGTCGCATCGAGAAAGCTACGTCGTGCAACCTTACATTAAGCCACTCAGTCGCTAAGCTGTCAAGTTTTTACGCGACTTTACGCCAAAACACTAAGTCCTTACATTCAAGATTATCAAGTCCCTTGTTTTACGCATCCTACACATCCTAAATAAGCTAAACCGCTAAGATAGCTTTAAGTTAGAAATATATAAAGAAAGTCAAAGCCTTCGAATTAGTTCGCTAAATTTCACGACTAATAACATAAATTACGGATATTAATAAGACCTTAACTCAAGCTCACTCAATCAACTACATTAACTAGTACATTATTAATGCGGATCTCAGTAACGAATACGGCCGCGGCGCCCGCGTTTTCTAAAACTTTCGTAATTTTTTTAACTACTAGACTTTGAATATGTAGAAGATGATTAAGCGCATAGTTAAAGCTAGGCTAAAAAAGGAGGTAACTCACGGTAGTATTTACATTTTTGAAAAAACTCCATTAGTACTAATGGAAACCTTTTTCGAACTAGTTAATAAAAGAACCCTCCTCAAAACCCTAATCCGCAAAACCTTTTAGGAAAAGAGAAAGGTGTTAAAGGATTTTAACGCCCACACATACGTTTTAGGGGATTATTAATTTACCCTTAGCTAAATTAATCCTTTTTACATACTGGAGATAGGGAACTTATTAACTTACTCGGTAGTCTAATACCACTACGTAATAGTATGGAGTACGTTTTTAGTGGTAGTAGGGTACGTGAAGCGGCAGCCGCTTAAGCGGCTAAAGGTATTGACGTCGGTGTTTTATACCAGTTAATTAAGTAAGATCGTTAAGCCTTTCAAAGTCGTCAGATATTATTAAATCGCTAATCACCTTAAAAAACTTCCCTTTTCAGATTTTCCTACACGTGAAAACCTATTACAAGTCCTATTATAGGACTTTATCCCTAGGGTTAGGCGACTGGTAATTACCCTTAATACTATACCTTAAAAGCTTTAAAGCTTAAACTTCCAGGAAACATCATTTAAAATTAAGATAATTATTATAACCTTCCTCCAAAACCTGTAAAAATGGTTAATATTAATTACAAGCTACTTATAGATTTCGTCAAAATCTAAAACAATGTAAAAAAGTATAACAAAAATCCTTACAACATTTTAGATACTAAAATAATACCTTTTTTAAATATTTGAAAATAGATGGAGGTTTTCTTTTTAGGTTTTTACTTACTATTCTCCGAAATCCTCATAAGGCACGCTAGAGATTGTTACCTAACCTTTTTTATTAGAGTTACTTCAAATACGACGTTCATTTTACATAACACCATATAAACTGGGCCACTATGTGGTAAACTACAATAATAGCGAAAAAGAAAAATGAGGAAACGCTAACAAATGTCCTTAATTAAATGTTTGAAAATTTGATACTATGCCAAAAAGCAATGGGAAAAGTACACGTTAGCAAAGCAACACTTCTCGAATAGGTACGGGAAGCAGTTACAGGCGTTAAAGAGTTTGAATACGCCTTATAACGTCCAAATACCACCTGCGAAAGATTTTTTAGCCAATTGCGCTTTTTGCTTACCACTGCGATGATGCATATACCGAATTCGCTTGGTATATATTTCTAAGCCAGAAAATTCCCTAACGTATAGGAAAATGACTTTGAGATAGTAAATTATATCGATCTTAAATATGGCTACGGGCGCCTACAACGCCTAAAGTTTGGCTTACCGGTTACAAATTAAAGTCAATAGCTACGTTAACGCTAACAAAGTTAAGATTTATACGTATTTATTAACCATAAACAATATCGTCGTAATAGTGATAAAATATGTTGGATTTGTGGTAAGTTTGGTTTCTGGTTTACTCGGTACCCCATACCGAACGAAACAATAGAAAGTCAGTATATTATACCTAATTCCCCTGTGCTTTTAAACAGGATTACTTGGATCAAATCACACATTTTAAAGGCGATGAGCTAAGTAACGGCGTTAATACCCCCAAATGGATTAAGTGACAGGAAGATATTACTCTTAATACGGCTTAGTAACTAATCGATTACGTCTTCGTATACCGTTTAGGTGGTAAAGACCCTTACCTCTACCCTAACTAAGTCTATAACCCCTTATACACTTTTAATCTTCGCGATCGTTACGCGAACTATACGTTTTAAGGTATTATACTAAACACAGAGGCAGTAAGGTACTTAACAGGAAACTATTAGCAGTATATAGCGTTGCGGAGGGAAAGTACTATAGCTACTAAGATTAATCTTCATGATGCTAGCAGAGCTAAAGTTAGCTTTAAACCAAGTGAAAATAAATCGTTACTAGAGATGATAGTAATTTAAACTATTGTAAAAGCAATTATGTTGTACATATTCAAATCACCTACTATTTTCTTACTTTATTTAAAGGATATAAAAACCTTAGGTATTAAAATTAACGTTAACGTAGACAAACTGGTTAATCACAGCTAAAGGTTTCCACTCGCTTTTAAATGGAAGCATTTATAGTTTTATTTTTAAAGCCTGGAATTAATGATGTTAAACTTAACGAAGTCGAAAATACGTTAACTATACCGGCGCTTTAATCACCTAGTCATTGATAGGCTATATAAAATCCTAAAGTCTGCAAGGTATAAAGATAAAGAATACTTTACCCTAAAAGCTATTAAACTATTGCCAAACGTATATTTAAACCCTCTGGAGATTAAGTTTATACTAAAGACCGATAAGAACTTTAATTGCGAGATTTTCGACGATATATTTTACTTGGATAATACACCTGTTCTTTATGTCGTTAATTCGGCAACCTTATTTCATGGGGCTAAGTTTTTATAGTCTTTTTCGGTAAAGGATACATAAAAACCGATAAGAATATTATAGATTAACACGTACCGGGGCCTATCTAACTTCGTCTTCCACGATACTAGTACCAATCTTATGGAGATGATATTTTCAAAAAATGGAAAAATAATAGGTATTCAATATAAATGGATATCGGTAAAAGTCCACTAAAATATTGGAAAGATTGAAAAGATATATGCCTTGTTTCGCCGGACGTATAATATACTTACGTTAAAAAATAAAAGATTTACGGATCCGAAGATACGCTTATAAATAGCAGTAAAAGGCCTGAACGATATTATGAGCTTTAACGGCTTAGTGTTAACGCTATTAGTTTTTAAAGTGTACCTATGTCTGACTAGTGAATTTCCGTCCTCGATAAGTATTTAAAAACGTGTTACGGCTTATAGTAAAGCTTTAAGGGAGCTGCGAAGAAAATTGACACGTTGCCAGATTAATAAGGCCTTTAATACCAAAAACGGCCTTAAAATAATCGACGTACTCACTTTGCCATTATAAAGTGAAGTCCTCTTGTAACGGAAGCCGGGCAAATAAAAGGGCTCATATAAGATATTAAGTATCATAAAATCCAAAATAGTCGTTAAAATTACTAACGGTTTTATATCCTTTCGAACCACCTAAGTTAAGTCTTATATTAGGGTTACTGACGATAAAGACCCTTAAGCCAAATGACTGAGATAATACAAACCTCCTCAACCCATTATCGACAAGCCGATAAAACGCTGCCGACGCGGACGATCCTCGAAAAAGAGAAACATTAAAAAAGAAGAATAAATATTAGGCTGTATCTAAAATATTGCTTAGGTAAGCAAAAAAGAAAAGGACAACGAAGACTTAGTATTAAAGCTCCAAACGTAAAGGATTATGAAAACCTTGGGTAAATCTTTTAAGAAAGGTAATAAGGTCGAAATTAAGGGCCTATTAATTCGAAGGGTTATATAATTCGTGTCAAAAACCGATTTTAACCTTTAAAACATAAACGTCACGATTTTTAAATCGAAGATTATCTACGAGGTTAAAGGTAAGATTATGAGGCAGATATACGAAAAGTCACGCCTAATCGCTTAAGGATACAGCAATAAAGAACTTTAAGTTTTGTAATCATAAGCTAATAGCAATATCAACGGAGAGAAGCTAACTTAACTTTAACGGATTATTAATTCGCGTACTTGGTATTAATACCGGCCTTAGTTTTCGATAAAAGGGTTAGGACACTGTTTTGGCTATAATTTACAAAACTGATACAGCTAAGGCTTAATAGTACCTCCAATAATGTGTCCATAACAGTTATACCGTTATCTTATGCCAAACGAAGGAATTATACAGCTTTTCTATCGCCGTATAAGTATAAGAACTAACGGATAAGGATTTTGATTGACTAAATAAAAGGCTCGAGTAATAGATATGAAACCTAGATCGCAACATTAATATAGTTTTAATCGACCTGTCTAAGGCTAAGTTAATGATCTTTACGAACAGGTATTTTGTAAACAACACCGACTAGTCTTTACAAATAGGGTTTCTAATAACCCTTGTTAACGAAAACAGGCGGGAAAACTAATTTGGTGTTATTGGTAGCCTAATTCACTAAACCTCCATCAAGTATAAAATAACTATACGAAGCATGTTGGCTTCGAAGGGCTACGATATAATAACTGGCTTTAACGTAGGCATATTATTATAAGAGACATTTAACCTTATTACCAGGTAGCTAAAGATTCCTTCTATTCCGGTGGTAATCTGTACTAACTTAAAAAGCCTTTTCGAATGCCTTTCAAAGTTCGGAACCAATAGTGAAAAACGCCTGATAATCGACGTAATGGTACTCCGTAAAACCTACGAAGGGAGGGAAATTAAGGAGTTCCGATTAATCGATAGCAAAAACAACCATATTGACACTATAACGAAGGCATCGCCGAACAAAGCCTTAAAAAGGTTTGTGAATAGCAATAAACTGACTATACGTATCGAGGGCTATGTTGATAGGCTGCCCGGAAAACCTAGGTTACGTAACGGCAGTCAGAGAGATAGCGGTATTGAAGAACTGCCAAGGAGTTAACGATACGGATATATTTAAGTGATACGGTTAAAATGAAAGCTTGCAAAGGCTTGTAAGGAAAGAAATTTTTGTAAGAGTTTATAAACTCGGACCTTGGAGCGACGGAGTAATTAAATTCAAATGGGGTTAATTTGCATGTTATTGTGTGTAATTTAGTATGAAAGTCAATTGGAATTAATAGGGGTTTAACCAGTTGACAATCAGGCAATTCAGTGACAACCGGAAAAAATTAATCAGCTACACTTTCATGCGCGTACAAATTAAAAAGCCGCCGGTGTTGGAATAATACTACATGCAATGTAGTAAGTAAACTTTACTTATAGTAAAGTTAACTATACTGAATTGCAAGTTAAGTGTATTGCTTTGTATGGACTTACCGCATTGGGTGTAAGTCGAGTGCAGTACATTACACTTTACTCTAGGGCACGAGCTAAGCAGTTGGCCATACAAATTACTGTGCAGACCAGCTAGCAGTCTACCAAACCTAAAGCAATACATCCAACACTTGACTAATACAATACTACTGTTACTTCGATCAATCGAATCAACAACGTTGCAACGATATAAAGACCTACCAACAATTACAATTAATATTCTATAGTGTTATTACACACAGCACAAGTTTGTATAACGCTAATATATATGGCACCTATAAAAATGGTGTTTAAATGCAATGTAGTCAAAGTTAACTAAATTAATTGCAAGTTAATTGCAGTGAAGTGCCCAATTCAATGTAGGGAACGAGTTAAGCAATCTGCCATACAAAGTAGTATACAAGCTGGCTAACGGTTTACCAAACTTCAAAGTAATTATGTATCACTTGACTACGCAATACTACTATTAATATAACTATAATTCGAATCGACAAAAGTTATAGCACTCAAAGGTTTAATAATATTAATTAGTGTTTATTAGGTTCAATACAAATAAGTTACGTAAAAGAGAAACTACTTTATAGTTATGTTTTGTAAAATATTAAGGTAGATCAAAGATTCTTGCAAAAGATCTTTATTAATTGCATTGGTTTGTACCTAAGGATTCTTTTTAAGCATTATTTTTTAAAAATAATGTTGAAATAAACAGTTGAAAGTCTTAAACAGTAAAAGAACAACTATTAAATTGCTAAAAACCTTGCAATTAGTAAATGATTCAATCGATATTACTATTACTACCGTAAACCACTAAGTGAAAAGTCCTTCCAATGAATAACAACATTAACAATAAAAAAAACTTTAACCTATAACACTGAACCTTATCTCCTGCACTAATCTTTCTCTTACATTGCAAAATCAGTTATAAGATGGAATATTAAATGAATTAAAATTATTATACTAAATGAAAACATTGAAAATCGTCAAATCGCACAAGATAATTACGTTATACTATTCGCAAATCACCAAGTCCCTATTTTGCCTAAATTAACGTTCATTTGTTCATAAAAACGTCAAAATATCCGCCGAAAGTACCAAGTTGAAGGTAGTCAAAAAATGATCTTTTTTTAGATATTACAACAAAACACTACGAGGTGAAAGAATTAACGAAAAATATAATAAAAATATTTCACCAACTTTACTGGTTAATACATCTTTAAGTCAAAAGTTGTGAAACGTTTGGTTAAGGTACCTATGTTTTTCAAAATTTCTGTATATTTATGAACAATTAGAATATTAAAATACAAGGAAACAATTTAACGGGGAATTTAAGCCAATTTAAAAATAAAGGTTCGTAGTCGTGGGATTTTTATTACAAATAAGATTAAAATCGGATTGGCAATAGTTTTTTTTCAAACCTGTATGTTGTACATTATTTGGAGGGTACATACATAAGGGATAAGAGAAAGCACCTGCCTGTGCAACTATAGTACATGAGCTCAGATCCGCTGAGCTTCACTCTAGTTCTAGTTTTTTCCTCTTCCATCCTTAGAATAATATACTATCTCAACGTTACGTTGCCGCCCTGTACATATACTAATAATTGGTAGTTGTAAGCTAAAGAGTTAAAAAGCACCATACATTACCTTTCACTAATTTAAATAAAACGAAACGAAAGGAAAAAGGTTACCAGTTTTACTACCTCATAAAAACAAAGGTAACAACTCCCCCCCCAGCCTCGCTAAACCTTTTATTTTTCTCTTTTTCCTGTTCCCTAACTATAAGATCTTTAAATTTTTCTCTACTTACCCCCTTTTTTTTCTCTCATAGTCGTCATATTTATTATCGTCGTCATCGCTTCCATTATTTTACCAGCAGTCAATCTCGCCGCTACCGCTAGCTGCCATCCCCGCCTTTCCATTTCCTTACTGCCGCTATAGCCGCTAATAGTTTCGCCGCTGCCACCGTCATCCTCATTGTAGCTGCTAACAGTCTCGCTGCTACCGCCGCTATCTTCGTTACTATTCCTATCGTCTTTTCTATAAAAAAGAGTAAAATACGTACTTTGGGGATTTCATAATTATTAACAACCCAATGCACTCGTGACAAGCCCTTAGTATTGCCCCTTAGCCGTCAAAAAAGAAAGTACCTGCTTTTATTGCTTTCATTATATTAGTTTTTTTATCGTTAACGCCGACTTTACCCTCGTGAATTTCCCAATTTTCGATACTTTCCGAGGCTCGTTTCAATATACCTCGCCCTTGCCCTCGCCCGCTCTCAATTAAGATAGATTTAGTATCCAAATAGGCTAAGTATTGAAAGTAACAAATGGATATCATAGGTAAAAAAAACATAGAATTTAACAAGCACCTTAATACCGTTCAGACGAGCCTTTAACAGCAGTTTATAAATAATTAAATAATTATAGCTAGCCGTTTTAACGCCTTTACCCGTAATCGGAAACGAGAACGTCGACCTCTTCCAAGTAACGAACGTCCTCGTAGACTTAAGCGTCATATTAGTAGCCTAAACCGCCCTTTTCATTTTCGTAACCCTCATTGAGGCACGTTAACTACCTTTTTTTTAAGTAGTAACAATATGTACCGTATAAAGCGTAAGGAAATTAGGATTTAAAATACTAAATAACCTAATCCTTTTAATATAAGTCTAGTTATTATCGGCAAAGATGTTGTCTTTACAAAAGTTTAGAGTTTCTGGACTCGCTTCGAAAGCTTTACCAAGGTTAATCCGAACGCTGAAGATTACATCATCTCTATATTTAAAACCCTGTTTTAAAAATCAGTAATAGTTTAGTAAAACACGGAATTACCTTATAAAAACGTATAAGTTTTACTATTCAAGGCCTCCAAGTAGTTATAAATTCTTTTACGAACCGTTGTCGAATAGATTCGAGCCGAGTAACTAAAAAGTTTCATAAACTAACATTTATCTTACAAAAAGTTTTCAAGGACGAATATCGATTTCTAAAGTACATTTTAACCAATTTGAATTACACAAGAGTTATAATCAATTTCGACCAAATTGATAAAAATAAGTATATCGTTATAATTAATATATAGGCCTTTTTTAACTTGCCTATTTAGTAAAATTTCAAACCTGTAAATGGTAAGTAAATTTTATAGTAATATATAACCTAAATCAAAAAAGTAAAAATTATACTATCAGCGGTTACGGACCGTTGATACCTTTTATATAAACGTGTTATCAAAGAAAGACGCGAGAAAAAAGACCCGCGTATATTTTAGGAAAAGCTAAAGCAGAAATAAAATAAATAAAAGAGGTATGAAAAAGATTTTGAAAAAGGTAGCTATCGTATTCGCGACCGCGAATATAAGTCTCGCGAAGTTCGTAACAATCTGAAGCGTCGCGACGATAGTCGTCACGTCGATCGCGATAGTCGCCGCCGCAATGGCGATAGTCGCCACTACTGTAGCCGGTACCGCGATCTCAGCCACCGACATAAACGAGGTAATAATATTTAATTTAATTCTGAAATTGACTATTTAGAGTAATACAATGTTAAGTCCTCCTACTTGTTGTAAACAAGTAAGGTAGGCTTTGTAAACGAAATCGCTAGTTTTGCTACACAATTAAGCTATTGGACCTATATAAGTAATAAATATAAGTACAAATTTCGTAATATAATTTTTAAATATTTCAAAGTTTGTTATAAAACAATGATATTATCCTTAAGAATCATTAAATGGAAAATCCGTTATATAAATATTAAGAGATTTTTCTACCCGAAAGTCACCAATTTTATTTAAGATTTGCAAGTTATTATGTCTCAACCCGTTTAAGAGGAAGTGGCTATAGTTATAAGAGGCTTTCGCTTATTTTAGGTAGTTATTTATACCACTTCATCCAGCCTAAGTTATATTTTTATGTTCATACGGGAATTAGTATAGATCTCGTGGCTAAATCGTAACTTAGTAAGTACTTTCCTAATTATATTTAAACTATTGTTTTATGAAGCGAAATTACTTTGGATATTATAAAACCCTTAGTAAAGCTTACTATTAAGGCTCTCTAAGTATTCCTAACTTATAGGTATACGTTGAACAATATACCTGGTATTGGTAAGGAAACCATAAAGGTATAAATTATGAATTATTTCGATATAAGTGTCCTCTTTTCCAATAATTCATGAAAGTTTCGTAAAGCTAATATTTTTATATTTAAAAATATTATTCACTTAAAAAACAGGTACCTTCAGAAGCCCTTTACCGTTTATAAAAGGGTTACGAACTCAATGGTTCGTAAAATATTTATTCAAGATTTTATTAACATCATTTTGTAAGGATAAATCGTTTATGTTTTAGTTAAGTATATAGATTTTTAGGAACGACTTTTTTATATTTAACTCCCAGTATCCATACGCGTTAAATTTTATTGTAAATTCTATTCAACATTACGTTATTTAGTTTTACAACCTTACGGATATGCCGATTACGGTTTTCAAATACATATGTCTGTGTACTATTATTGAATGTAAGGATACCTCCTATTTCCTTACAATCTGAAATAAAGTCGTCTAGGCGTTGGTATAGGCTATCGAAGTAAGAAATATAGCCTTTACCATTATATAACCAACGTGCGAGAAGATTGATAAACATTATATAGCATTTGTTACCACTGGCGAAACGGGTTCAACTAAGACGCTATTTATGGGATTGGAATTTAAACTGGACTTATTTACGGCCGATATAACAAAAAAATGCAGTTTCGCTCTTTTTTAAAGATTTTCGTTAACCCGTAGTTTTACACGTCAATTTAAAACGCGGTCACCGGCTTTATTTAGGACCCTGAGGAATCCATAAGAAACGAGTGAAAACCAAATCTCGTAAAGTAATAAAATAAATTTCGCTTTAAGGAGTTTCTGGTTTTTTTTTCGATGTTAAAATTCCCGACAATATTTTGATACTTAGGACCAAATATAGGTTACACGTTAATTCTACCAAGGTTTCTAATATATATAAATTGGCAAAAGTTTGCGATAAGTTCGCCGATATATGGTAAAACTATACACTTGTTAATTATTGGGTTAATTAAATAATAAATGTATCTTTAGTTAAAATATGTTATAAAAGAAGTCAAATCGTTACTATTATTAAGTTTGGCTTCGATATAAAGCTTTTTACAACTAATAGTTTGATAAACTTTACGATGAAGATCGTATAAAATATATTAACTATATATCCCCCTTTAAGTTTCCAGTTCTTATCGTATAAAGAAAATTATATGGCATTAAAGGGAGCTGTATTATAGTAGACTTTAAAAATTTTAATAAGGGCAAGATAACAAATAGCCATCCTTTACTTTTACATGTAAAGGTTATTTTTTTATAAAAAAAAAAACCAAAGTATATTTCGGTAATAAACGTTATTCAATCTTTCTTCCAGCTTTTCAACATTTAAAATTTATAGATCGCTTGACCTTTATAGGTTGTTAGGGTTTCAAACGTAGTGAATTTAACACTATAGGATTTAGAAACTCTTTAACTTTCGTTTGAAGATTTATTAATCATATTTTAAATTTTTATCGCGCATTTTTCCGAATATTCGTCGATGACATTATGATATTTTCTCATACTTCAACGGAATACGAAAACTATTTCGTTCAAATCTTAGTTTTTTTTAATAGAATCGGAGTTTAATTATCTTTGGATAAGTTTTATATCGATTTTGAAATTGTAAAATTACTGGGATTTTCGTAAATGACCTTGATTTGTTTACCATTACGTAACGTACCTAGAAACTTTGGGAAATATCCTTCCCTAAAACTCTTAAGGCTTTGGAAACCTACTTAGTTGTAACGGGGTTTCTACTATTTATAATACCTTACTTCGCCTAACTGTAAAAAAAATTATGGAAATTAAAGATGTATTTGCTAACCGTGAGTTTTAAAGTTAACATTATGGAGAATAATGATCGTTAAAAGAAAATATATTTTATTTTCAGTCCGAAAATAGCTTTTAGAGATTAGTAAAATGAGTTATTTGTCTTCTTATAGAAATATTTATATAATAGGTTACGTTTCCATTATCTTAACTTTACTTCGTAATAATTTTCATAAGTCAACTATAGTTTTAAAACAGGTTTCAGCGTTATGTCGTTTCAGTCAAAACCTAACTATATATTAAAATGAAGAAGTATTATACCGGCTATTATTATTTAGCCTGTAATATTTTTCAGAAAATGCCTCATCAAAATAAAACTAAATTATGGACGATCAGAGTATCAAATGGTATATATCGTCCATAAATATAAACGATTTAGAACCACATTAGTAAGTAACCTACATTTTATGATATTCTTTACCGATTACGAGTTTACTATGGGAACTGTTAACCGAACTTCTTTTGATATGACTTTTACGAATGAAGTAAACAAGCACCTTATTAATATAGAAATTTACGTAAATTTATATAATTTAAATGTTATTTATCTTCTTAGACGACTCAATTTGGTTTCAGATACATTTTCACGTTTTATAACCTTAGTTAACGAGAATATTAAATCATTAAATAAGGGTTTTATATTCGACCAGACTTTCGATAATTTTTCCATAATATTTGAAGAAGTTTACCCTACCCTATACATCACTAAATCTGTATTATCCAATCAAATACACCTTAGATTTTAAATAACTTATAAAAAAAGGAAATTTGGCCAGTTATGATAGCTAACTTTATAAAGGGCGATAAAATAAAAAGGTAGTAAACGGTATTAAAAATGGCTACCCTTTTCGCCTAATAGATCGCCTGATTAATAATAAAGGCGAAATAGAGCGCAAACGCCTAGTTATTTCTAATTACCTCATTTAAAAATGCCGTTAAAATATTTTTAATAATAGATATTACTTTGGTCTAAAACGTATAATAATAGCTGTTAATAAATTATATTTTCGTTTCGTAAGGAAAATGGTAAAATAGTATCATTGTTATTGGTTTTTATACTAAATTACAAAAGGACAATTAAAAGCTAATAGATAATTTTCGCCCAATTAAGGCTTTTAAAAAGCCTATGTATACTTTATATATCGATTTTTTATACCGATTTCACAAGTGTTTTATTACTAGTTACTCTATAGGCGCTTCTTAATTATAAAAAGTTGAACGCAATTATACTTATTACCTATAACACTTATAAACGTACTTTTCTCTTTTCAAATCATACTGTATATATATTCGTATATCAGGCTGCTATTTCGTAACGTTATTTATCACTTTTAAATTAGCCTTATTAGAAGAAAATTATTTCGAATCGGAACGTAAAGTTTCTATTTTTATTTTGACAGTTTTTTGTAAAAAAGGCTTAAAAACTAAGTTAAGGACAAAAATTATATACTACCTTTAGGTAAATATATAAATGAGAAGAAAAACTCATGTGGTAAAACTTACCCTTTAATACCAAGTTAATAAATATATTGAATAACTATAAACCCAATATATACCCATTTTTAATGAGATATAAATAATGCCCATTTTCGTGTTATTAACATTAACCTTTGCAAATTATTATTCATCTTTGAGTTATACGTTTGGATCGATTACCTAAACATTACTTTGCCTTACTTATTAGCGGAAATCTGCTTTACAAGGGAATATTTACGTGAAAATGCGTTATTTACCATAAACGTGGTAACTGCCGAAACTAAACGTCGTTATAGACAAATTACCGTTAAATAAAGTTTAACATCGGAAATTACATATAGCTACGTATAGGAAAAGCTTATAAACATTTATATCGTTAAAGAAAGTTAACGCCGTTTAGGTTGAGTCCCTATATAGTGGTAAAACGTATAGGAGATGTGATATATACGTTTAACTTTCTTGCTAGTTTACGAGTTTATCCTACTATTAGTATTCAATACCTGAATTTTTATAATAAACCTAGGGATAATACTTTTCATTGTATAACTTCGTCGCTTATATTAGTAAAGAATAAAAATGCTTTAAAGAAAAACGAATGAAAAATATTTTTTTTTTAAATAAACGCTTAGATCGTCGTTATCGAAAAAAAAAACTAAATCTAATATTTGGTTTGTTAAAAGGATTATACTTTAAAGAAAGACGAATGGAAAACTGTGGAAGACTCGAAATATTGTAAGGAATTGATTAAAGTATACGAAGAGAGTCTCCGGAAGTAAGTCTCACGTCTCTCATCTCGCGTCTCACGCCTCGAGTCTCACGTCTCACGTCTCGCGTCGCGCTTCTCGCGTCTCACGTCTCACGTCTCGCTTCTCGCATCTCGCTTTTCACGTCTCACGTCTCGCACCTCGCACACACCATAGAATGTATGTTACGCAATAAGGGAATTGCATTTTCTTTGGGTCTCGGGGACTTGTTGTACATTAATTGGAGGATAAATATAAAAGGGATAAGGGAAGGAACCTGCCTGTGCAACTACAGTTACATGAGCTTAGCTCCGCTGAGCTTCACTCTAGTTCTAGTCCCTTCCCCTTCTATCCTCAGAATACTACACTGTTTCAATGTTACATTGCCACTCTACACGCATGATAATACAGTACAACTAAAGAACTGTCTTTAAGATCCTTAATCTTAAAATTTACAAGAAAAAAAAAGCTGTATTACTAACAACTATTAATGCTTATTCACTTTTTTTTTAGGGAACTACCCCTTAATTCCTAATCAAGTAAAATCTTTAACCTCCTTGATAACAAATATATATATACTGATGATAGGAAACCTGTCAATATACTAAGTAGTTGAACACTTATCCGTAGTTGTGCAGAATATACGCTCGATAAATATGAAGCACGTAAAGTAGCGGTTGTTAACATGATACGAGGCATTAACATCGATGTAGTTTAAAATTCAATTGTTGAAAATCGTTAAAATCGCTAAAGGTATTCTTAAAGTAAAGCTTTACGTAATATGAACACATATAATCGAAGATACATCTAAACACATAAGCTTATTACAAGTTTTACTACAGAACATTATCCCTTAAGCTAAGAGACTGGGAATTACTTTGATTAAAACACTTGTAAAGTCTCTAAAGTTCGAGTTAATTGTAAAAAAAATATCAACAACTAGAACTATTATCGCGACCTACTTTTTAAGAAGATTAAGATAGTTAATATCAGATACAAACTCTTTATGTACTTTAAAGGAATAAGTGTCGATTCTCTCAAGTGTTTGTAGTTTTCTCGCGAATGTAGATAGTTTTCTCATAATTGTTTCATCTAGTAAGCATCTCTTTTTGCAAAAATCTATTCTTATAGAATATAGTTTTCATAAGATATAATGAAATTCTCGCACTTGTCTATAATGTAGATATTATGCTTTTTTTGTCCCCGGCCTTTGTTAAACCTAGCTGGGGTGGTAATACCACCTTCAGTTTCTTTATTGTTGTACATAATTACCTGTTACAAACTCTACAGCTTAAATTTGAATTTAGCTTTTTCATCTTTCAATATACGACAAATCAAACTACTACCACCTAGTTTGAACAATAATTAATCATGTTAAATACTTTATCCTTAACAATAAATTCAACTATCAGAACTCCGGTATTCAATCCCTTTACCATTTCGCTGAATTCTTCGAGAAATAGAACCTAGAAATGGTGAAAAACATGAAAAAGTCTATAAAAGATAAGTTAAAAACCGATTTACGAAAACAAGGGATATAATTACCGGAAAAGGTTTTTTTTTAAAAAAAGATATGATCTAACCAAAATACCATACGAATGTACCACAGATAAGGATCCTCAATGTATGCATAGAAACAAGGACAAAGATATCGCGAATAACAATATTCCTCAATACCCAAACACACGTTCGAAAATTCAGGCCTAAACTTAAATAAGTTCTTTAAACCCTTCTATTTAAAGGTCTCAATACACCAACGTCGCTAGTAACATCGTTAGAAACGATGAAACCTTAATTATTCAGGCGTAATAAGTCCGCAAGCTTACGGCTACCACTTAATCCACCAATTAATTATTTGAAAATCCTACCAAAACCCTTTCAACAGCAACGGGAATATCACAAAATCTACGGAAATTCTTAAGGTCCCCAAAATATACAATTAAGAAAAATTCACTAATAATACCAATTTTGAGGGGGGAAAACCTTTATACTCAGACCTATTATAGGTATAATCACTAGCTTTTCGCCTCCAAACTTTTCCAAAAACAAATATCTTACCTATTAACACCAATATTAACCCTAATATCATTAATTGAAGTATGTAAATTGCCTTTACGATCAATATATTACAATTTGTCCTTGAAATATTTCTATAGTAAATATGTTTTATGTGACAATCACAACTTTTGTTAAAGTTTGAGAAAGAAAAAACCGTATAACAATAAGCCGTATAACCTCTTTGAAGTTAAATTAAAACAGGTTTTCAACATCCTCTCTCAATTAAAGATTAAGCTGCCAGGTCTTCACTTGTTATTTCCTGATATTTTTAACGGTTCAGTCAGAGATTACTATTATGGATAGTTAATGAATTACTTATTGTTTCGAAGAAATTTACGATGTTACCAAAGGTTATTTAAAACGCGATATCAATTTTACCGCACATCACATCGACTAGAACATCATCAAATAATCTTATTCATTCCGCAAAATAAAAATTGCCGTGTAATAGGTATATAAACCAGGAATACCCCTTTCGTAGGAATTACTTGCTTCATGATATCAAAACAACGTGTAATTAAAGATTCGAGGTTTTAGAATAACAACGCAGTCGAAATTTAGGCGAAATGTAAACATTTCAACTTTAACTGATTGTTAATCCATAAGCATTATGTTAACGATGTTGACATTTATCTCAACTTATATTAAAAGAGTTACAACACTAACTTAAATAATATTAACAAAACTAACGTAGTAAAAACTTAATAGTACTTGGAAAAACGTATTTGTAACGGTTATATCACGACTTTATACCAATTTAAGGTATCGTATAATTTTTTTGTGCTATCTAAACGTACAAACGTAATGTGGTATTCCGGTCTGTATTTTAAGATAAAGATCAAATTAGAGGTAGGAATCTATCAGATTATCATAATAATAAGTACTCATAAGAAGTATGACTCATGAGTAGGCAGTCTCGTGAGAAGGAAGACTCGTGAAAAAGCACGGCAAGTACGCACAATAAGTACGCGAGTACCCCTCCACCCTTAACCCCCTTTAGTTATAACAAATGTCGGCCGTAAAAACATAATAATATACTCATTATTTAGTAGCAACCTTCCAAGTATTGTTCTTTTCCTTCTTAAAGGCCTTAATAAAATTAGAGCAATTCAATTTTGATATCGGTTTCCATTTGTCGTTGCGAACCGTAAAACCCTTCCATTTGAAAATATATTAAACCTGATCTCCTTTTCGATGGCTTTGATATACTCGTTTAATTATTATATGTTCCACTTCCAAATTCTTAATATGTCATTATTTGTCCTCGTATTTAACTGGTTTAAGCAGTGGTATAATTCTCTTAAATAAATCGTTAATAGGGTCGCGATAGCGTAATAAGTAAGTAATGCTAACAGTTATATAAACTCGTAAATTTGGTAGAAAGTCTAAAGTAAATGCTTAATTAGTAACTTTCTGTATAATTCTGTATATCTCTATACGTAGTGGCGATAATTTTCCCTTTTTTGTAAAAAGGTTTATAGGTGTTTCCCTATTTCAACTACATTTTATCATCTACACCAAATTGATACCAACTATAATTTGGGTCGTATCTATTTTTCAACTTAGCAAAGATAATATCAATCGTTAATTCTACGTTACTTCGCAGATGTTTTCGTATAAACCGAATTTCTATCTATTGAGGTGGAAAAATTATTATAAGCATATTTATTAATACCGAAAGTTTAAATCCAAATAGATATTTATAAGGATTAGCTTTTAGGGTACGCAAGTATATATTATTAAGTTTCAATTATTAAGCCAGTATTGAATGAACCTAATATTACTTTAAGTATTCAAATACAAAGTGTCGTAAAGTCAGGTCAACTATTTAATTGTTTTTCACTTATCTATCCGTCTGTAAATAAGAAGCTTCTATTAGTATTTCATGCGTCCCAAATTTTTTCATAAAATTTACTAGAAGGAGGATACAAACTTAATATTATTACCTATAATAATTTATAGTGGGTAAAGTATATCGTATAACAAGAATTATCGAACCAAAATAATAGCCCAATTTTCTGCAATATAATTTGAGCAATCAGGAAGAACCAGTGTTATTTTAAAAAGTTTAAATGTAAAGGAATTATGGAGTTAAAAGAATCACTCCAGGCAATATCTAATGTATACCTTTAAATGGCATCAATGGTAATACGACCACAAAATCCATGCATATAGTATATGTTGGTTCCTTAAGCTCATAAATGAGCTTAGGTCAACTTAGTGGTTTTTTGCTGTCGTTATGTAATTTTTGGCAATATATAAAATATAGGACGTATATTTTTATAAGCTCACATTGTTAGAGAAAATATACCTCATTTAAGGTTACCATTAATCTTTTGAGTTCCAAATGATACTTTTCATTATATACCTAGGCGAAAGGGTCAAATGCGAGTATTATAGAAACCATTTTTTTCCCACAACCACTCGTATCATAGTTATATAGTAAGCGGTTAACTAATCGAAGTGGGTCACTAAATTAAAAAGTATTAAAAAGTATATACTTATCGTTTTGATTACCTGCGAAATTTTGCTAAATTTCCTATTCAAAGGAATTATTACGATAACCCGTCTAAAAGCAAAGTCGTATGTCATTATCTATTTGCGCCTCAAAGTAGTATATTATAAGATAATTCTAATACTTCATAGTGAACAATTTATGTAAAATTTGGTCTAATATTAACATATTAGTCTTATCAAGTGGTTGGTTCACGTTAAAAGTCAGGCGACTAAAGACGTTAAATACCAAATTGAGGTAAACTCCTGTATTATCTAGTCTTCAATTTATATTGTCTATAAATTCAATATTTAGTGCAATTTAATTTATAATACCTTAGATAGGTTTCTCGTCGATAAAAATAATAATTGGTGAAGGGTTGCTAACCAAAATGTAGATATTATTATACCCTCATAGATAGTATACATAGGGTAAGTAGCAGTGCACTGTATTGTAAGGTGTACTCTTGCAGGATGCACGATAACGTGTTACACTATAGGTTGCACTCTTGCAAGGAGCAAAGTAATCTATAAATAGATCGGTTTTGAATGGCTATTCTAGACCGAACGGCAATACATGGATCGGTCTGGATTAACTATACCAGGCCGAACGGCAATACGTGGATCGGTTTAGAAGGATTACTCCAAAATGATAGGCTCTGGATGGAGGGCTTATAAGCCGTTACTTGTGGCGTACACCTCTAGATGCTTTCTCTTAAATTATCATCTTTTATTATACAATAATTACCAATTATTTCAATTACTTTTTAAAGACTTTATGTCTACGTAAATATCATAGGCTTAAAACCTTAACGACATTAATTAGTAGCTGATTCGGTCAATCACAAATAGTTTAGGAAAGAAGAGATAAACATACATTAAATACCTATATCGGGTTGTTATAATGTTCCTAAATATTTATACTCCAACAATTCGTTTTGATAAAAATTATACGCCAACGTGTATAAAGCTTATAAATATTGAGTGAATTTAAAAAGGATAACTTAAATACGATACTATGAACCTTTATTCGGCGCTATTTAGCGCTTTAACATACCCGGGCTCTTTTTAGAAAGCGTCCTATTACGTATCAGGCCACGTAAACCAAAATCACCAAGTTTCGGAACCCTTCGTTGGAACCCATCCGATTTCCGACAATTTACACCGATCGCCTTACCAAGATCGGTTACACACGAACATCTAAACCGAGCACCTTAATAACATCGGTTATACATTAAACAAACAATCCAATTACTTTATTAAACTCGGGAACGAAACACTAACTCGAACTGACTACCAAATACCGGATTATATAACGTATCTCCCCATAATTACACCCCTTATTTACCCTATTCGCCTTACACTTCTTTTACCTTATTTACCTTTCCGCGTTCGTCCTACGTGTTCTAAATTTAGTTCTTATAACGTTTAAATTATCTTAACCGTTTAGTTAACTGAAGTTACCAAACGCTAACCAAACTAATTTAAAACACCTAACTGGTTTTTAGTTACGCTCTAATTATCGTTTCAAATTCATTTATACTAGTAAATACTAATAAATAATCTTCTAACCACTTTAATTATTTTATTTACTTTATATTTGGTATTTGTTAGACGTATTACCCTCAGAGTTAAATCCTGAACGTATCTGAAACCTATTAAGACTGGGAATTACTAACTTGAACCGTTTTAACATATCTAATACACACAAAAACAACCTTAAAACACCTACAGTTATAGCCCTAAAACAAATATTACTAAAGGAAGCCAACGCTAACTTCGACCTTTTTCGTCGAAAATATAGGAATTAGGAAGGCTATAATACACGAAATTGACCTGGGTCTTGAGGACAACACCATCGATTCGACAGTTAAGAATCTAGATCTATAAATGGAAAATATCTACATTTTGGTCGTTATGTGTCGCTACGAGGAGGAGAAAGCCTAAGGATCTAATTTGTTGAATAATTAGCATAAAACCTTTTCAAATTGGGCATTGGATATATAATATATAGTAAATCCTGTTATTACCAAAGCCTTACGGATTTAATTACGAGTTAGAGGTATTAATACCCCAAGAGGCAGAAATAGCCACTTTATAAAGACCCTATTCGAAATAGTATAACTCGTTAACGTACCAGATTTAGATAATAAAGATTTATATCTAACGGAATTTATAGAAGGATATTATCTGATAGAATAAAAGAAACTATTATTAAAATGACGAAGACGAGGTGTAAAACGACTTAATCCTATACTTATACCCCAAACCAGAAATAAAGACCCCGAGGAAAAGGAACGACCATAATCCTTATTTATTATATAAGTACAATAAACTTTTACGCTGATATATACTTTAAAACAAAACCAAATACGAAACCATTTCCCGAATACTGGAAACAACTTAATATGTTACAGTGGAAGCGGCCGAAATACCGGAAACAACCCGATCTACCATGAAAAAATCGGATAGGATACAAAAAACAGCCCGAACCTGGAATTAGAAAACGGCGTAAAACGTTAATACGTACTCTATAGACCGATACCTGTAAATTATAACCCTTATCGCGACCTCTTTCCACATCGTTTTCCCACGGATAAAATCGACTTGATAAAGTTAACCAACTTTAATAGGCTGTAGGATTGTGATAATGATTATAATGATAGGATGTACTATATAATTGACAATAGAATACGCGTTATGTTTGATACGTATAAAAGATTAAATATTAAATTATCATAATTTCATGTTATTTTACCTGATATACTTTTCGGACAAGTTAAAAAATTGTATATATACCACTTTATGTAGGTGGATACCTTTACGGAATGTTATGATCTCCTAAAATACCACTTTTATACGGAAATTGACTATAAACTTTACGATCAAGAATGGACCGGTATAATATGGTAATCCGTGAAATAATAATAGGATAACGCCGATAAAAACATATAGGAATTCTTTACAACCTTATTAGTAAAGTTTAAGAAGTAATAGGTAGTCTTTAGATCGGAATACAAAGGCAACAAATTGTTTATTTAAATAGTAATAAAAGCTTGTCGTGGAAATCCGGATTTCGACCTTATACTTTTTAAACAGGAAAACAAATTAAAAGATTTTTATATAAGTCTTGGAATATTGCTCGAAACCTTCATACGCTGATGGACAAGCTTCGGATTAGCATTTGTAACTATTAAGATCAAAGACGACGTTTAAATTACCAAAACAAACTTCATCAACACAATTTGTTACGTTTTGAACTAGAGACTTAAGGTTTACTCGAGGTAAAATGAACGTCGAAAGTAAAGGTATTGAAAAGATAATACTGGTAATAAAGATAAAAACAATCGTACGAAAATGGAAAAAAACGTATCGAAATCACAATAATACTTGCAAAAACACATATAAAGCCTTATATGTTTGCAAAAGCGGTGGATCGTATATAGCAAAGTCGCCTGTTAATTTACAAACTATTTCGTTCACGATTAAATTCGAATTTAACGATAATTTTAGGCTGAGTATAATTTTAAGGATCGGATAGAAGCTAATATTGTAATATATATAACTGAATATAAAGGAATAGATAACTTACTCAATGCATACCTTTAAGAAAATATATCTAGGGGAAACGACCTTAAACAAAACTATATCTACCTATCAACCTACGACGATAAAACCGCCTAACGTATTTTTGCTAGCTTATAAAATACCTTCTTTTTGTATATTATAGAATGAAACTACGTAAACGAAGTTTTTAAAGCTAATATGACATCTTAATTTACCCTTTTAAATTAATACGAAACCAGGTTTTAGGGTATTATGCCTAACACTAATGTAACTGCGATTTCGACGGCCGAAAAACTGCAATTCGACGTATTTTCGGCGAAATTCCCGAATTTTAGGTTAAATCGAATAGGAAAATACCGAAAAGTCTTATTTGATAAAGGTAAAGCGACGTCGTTCGAAACGGTCGTTGTAAATAAGCGTTTTGAACCGATTAAGTTTTACGTAATGGATTCTAAAACGCCATTTTTAATTTTATTGGTTAATATAAATAAGTCGGAATTAAAGTCCGGAATACAATTAATTAGCTTATCCACGCCTTGAATAACGTATTCGTACCGTTCAAACTTAAATTCGACTACTTATAGTTTTTCCAGGAAATATGTATAATTAAAGGTACTTATTTAATTTAGCTAATATTACGAGCTTTACACCAACGATTTAGATACCTAATTACAAAACACTTAATACGTTCACTTTACGTTATAAGTCATATAAATATAGGGAAGGACGTACTCGAGGCTATCTAAAAGTTCTATTATAAGTGATAGCTTTGCTTACATGCCCTATAACGGCTTAAATTCCGTCTTTAAAATAATATAAACTTTAACTATGAAGTAATTATTAATATAATATATTTAGATAGGCAACCGGTCTTTTATATCATCCATACGGCTATATTATTCCAGGCTGCCAAGTTCATAAGGAGCGCTTTTTCTATAAACTATTAGGACGCTTTAGTTGATTACTAGTTAAACGTTTACTGCGGGCCTTCAAACTGAATTATGTACAACGCCGGCATAGATTTTAATTTTATCGAGTAACGTACAAAAATTCGAATAGCTGGTAACGATTGTAAGAAAATTTTAGTAAAAGCCTTATAGGGTAATGAAATGTGTAAACGATACTATAAAATATTGAAAAAAGCGTATAAAGAATTATTAAAAAAACTAAAGGGTTGTTGGTAGGCTTTAGACATTGCAACGTTGTCGATTCGATTAGTCGAAGTAACAGTAGTATTATGTGATCAGATAGTGGATGTATTGTCTTAGGTTTGGCAAACCGCTAGCCGGTTCGCACTGTAATTTGTATGGTCAATTGCTTAGCCCGTACCTCAGAGTGAAGTGTAACGTACTATATTCGACTTACACCTAATATGGTAAGTCTACACAACGCAATACACTTGTAGTACATTCAACTTTACTGTAAGTAAAGTTGACCTATTGTAATGCATATATCATTATTCCAATCCTGGCGGTTTTTTAATTTGTACGAGTATACCAGTGTGGCCAACCAATCTTTTCCGATTACCACTGAATTGCCTCCTCGTCAACTAGCTAAACCCCTGTTAATTCCAGTGTATTCTGTACCCAAATTGACTTCGATTACCTCCTATTGCCCCACGACTCCGATTCCTTCGTTCCTCAACTCCCGTGCACAAGTCTTTCGCCACAGACTTGCGCGTATTACGTATTCCACCAATTATGTACCCTTTGCCGGTAGTTTTAACTACTGCTATTATCACCGCTACCTTGGCAGTCTTCCAGTTTGCCAGGGTACCCTTGTTCACTGGCACGTGACTTAATCTAGCCAGGTAACCTTTCCATGTAGTGTTTTAATCAACCAACGCCTTTAGAATGTATACCTCGACCTTGACGGGCTTTCTGGGCCTACCGACCCTGCTGAGCTTGCCAGGCCTGCTAGTTCTGTTGCGCCTGTACTTTATTCTTTTGAACTTTTTGGGCCTGTGGCGCCTGTTCCTTAGTCTTTTGGACTTGCTGGACTTGCCGAGCCTCAGCCTTTTGAACCTAAGGGGGGTTTTAAACCTAAAGATCTTAAAGGTCTTCAGCTCAAGGAGGGTCTTCGTTTTGAAGAACTTAAAAGTCTTCGGTTCGAGGAAGGTTATCGGCTCGAGGAGGGTCTTGAGGGTAGTTCTTAGGTTAAGTCAGTTCGAAGAGGGTTTCTGCTAGTTTGGTAGGGCTTTTTTCTGGCACGTAGATCCTTCAGCATTCAAGTTTAGCCCTTAGTTTGAATTTGACACCCTTTTAAATCTTCTTTCATATATCAAAAGTTTAGTCGCCGAAGAGGTTACGAAAGTTTTGGAAGGTTTGGTCGCCGCGGTAAATTTTTTTACCGCCATTTTGCTTAACGATATAGTGGCCGATATAGTTGACCAGGTGCTTTTCTGTTAAGATTTCATCGAAATCTTGTTCCCATAGGTTTTTATCGTAGTGTTTCGTGAAAATAGATCCTAGGGCGTTAATTCCCCTCTAAGTCTCTGGGGTAGGTACCATTTCAAGGTTTAAGCTTGTGTAGGACGTGTAAGGCAAGAAACTTGGTGATATTAGGTGTAGAGACTTGGTGTTTGGGTATAAAGTCGCGTGTAAACTTGGCGATTTAGCGTGGAGTTGCGTGACGTGGCTTTTTCGGTGCGACTTAGCGAATATTGGTGTTTTAGCTTAGGGTAACGAATTTAACGATGAAAGTAATATGGGGAGTAAAAAAGAGTAAAGTATAAGTAAAGGTTTGGTGTAAAGGGTAAGGTTGGAGGTCGGTAGTAGTAGTAAAGAGCGAAGGTTGTTTATTGTAGGCTGTGGTACTTAGTCGTTTTTGCAGTAGTAGTAACTTCAATAGTACTGACTTAGCCGTTTGCTAAATTATCGTTTAAGACCCTTGGCGGTTAATCTCAACGCTTTTTAAGAAGGATCACTGAATTTTTTTTTTTTTTAAGTAGCGATACCGTCGCTTCCTTTTGTCTACCGTAAAGACTAGCGCATCTCAAAGGTCTTCTTGA
Organism: Anisogramma anomala; assembly: GCA_038502455.1. Lineage (NCBI taxonomy): Eukaryota > Fungi > Ascomycota > Sordariomycetes > Diaporthales > Gnomoniaceae > Anisogramma > Anisogramma anomala. The sequence goes on along the minus strand of JASMMZ010000008.1, from coordinate 10,036,278 downwards.
CGTATTACCATAAAGACTGACATAGTAGTAAGGGCTCTTCGCCAAAATCTTTCTTTTATCCTAACCGCCGTTTAACGTAGAGCGTAATCGGAAAGAAGCTTTGTCTTCTACTTAGTTTATCTATGCTTAACCTAGCAGGTAAGCACTAATCAGTGTTGGTAGGCCTTAGATATTGCAACTTTATCGATTCGATTAGTCGAAGCAACAGTAATATTACATGGTTAGTTGGTAGATGTATTATTTTAGGTTTGGCAGATCGCTAGCTGGTCTACACTGTAATTTGTATGACTAATTGCTTGGCCCGTGCCTTGGAGTGAAGTGCAGCATACTGCACTCAACTTACACCCAATGCGGTAAGTCTGCATAACGCAATACACTTGAAGTACAGACAACTTTACTGTAAGTGAAGTTAACCTACTGCACTGCATGTAATATTATTTCAACAAGGGTATTAATTCTAAGGAATTAATCCTTTAAATAGCGGTAAACACCGTTAATAACACTTTTGGAATAAGTAAGTTTATCCCCCCACCCCTTGTTTTTAGTGCCTACCCAAATATTTATACAAACTTTGCCCTATTACTATTTATAATACACATAGACAATGTTATAGCTAAGGTCATTACGGTTTTACGTTCGTTAAGAGTATAGAATAATATATTTAAAGTGTTAACTATGAAAAATAACCTATAAAAAACTAACGTGTTAGACTTATTATTGCAATTTAAGGTTTTAGTTTAAAGAATGAAATATTGATAAACAAGCCTTTAAAGAATTCATGGATTTGAAGGCTATAATATACTCGTTAACTTATGAAACATAACGAGTTCGTTTCGCTAAATAATGGTACGAAAATACAAGAAAGAGGTGAAAAACAACAGCTCCAAATCGTAGAAAAATAAAACCGTTTATAAAATATTGCCCTAAACGACGAATTTAAAAAAAACTTAACTTTAGTTTTATCCCTAAAACGCGAATATAACCCGATTACGTTGAATAAGATCGGTTTATTTATAATAAACCCGTTAGAACCTCGATGCCGAGGACGCCTACTTGGTTCGAAAACAAAAAAACGTCCTCGGAATTTTACCACGAACTCCTTTATTACGTAAAAGGAAATGGTAAACCGCGATATTAGCCTGAAGTTCCGCCGCAAGGGTATTATTACCACCTTAGGTACCTTATTCGTATAATCTATTTAAACGGAAATTTTAACCCTTATCGATCAAGGCGTATTTAGCTTTAAACGCTTCAATCTAATAGTTTACGACGCTTATATAATCTTTCCAATCCGCCTCTTCCACGAAATTAAGGATAAAGCCGAAAATATTTACGAAAAAACCCGCATGATTATAAAGGGATACGAAGATGAAGGTAAAAAGGATATTAGAACCTAATTTCTTATATAACAATGTGATAGTTATCACCTGATTTTTTCGTTCGTTTACCCCCTTATTATTTTATATAACCTATATGTTAAACTTCGAAATATTATGTAAGCTTACACCCAATTTAAGAAACGGTTAAAACGACTGATTTATGCCGATATACCCCAAGACCTCAAGTAATACCACTTATCTAATACGATTTTACGTATTATAAAACTACGTTATAGGTTAACTGAAACAGGTGTTTACTGTTATAATACCTATTAAAAACATTATAAGGAACGATTCGAAATAATTCATTTTATTTTCGACCTGTATCTATTAGTATTAACGGCCCGTTCAGAAGACTTTATGTTTACGGGTATATAAACAAACGATACCTTAACGCAATTCGACTTTTCGTTTTCTGTATCCAAAAAAAAGAAACTTTTAAGGACTGGTTTAAAAGCTAGATGTAAAATATACCTTACGAAAAATAATGTAATCGATTTTAATAACGTTACTATTTATAAAGGGACTAAGGCCGGAGCTATCGCTCAAGGTAGTCGGATTCTGTCTATAAACCTCGATGAAGAAGAAGAAGAAGAAGAAGAAGAAGAAGAAGAAAGATCCCTGCTAGGGAGCGGCTATGGAGCTAAGATAGTGCAATCCTCTTCCCAGTCATATGAAGTGTGGTGGCGTGTCTTTAAGCGGCTTCTTCCCTGTTTTAAAGTATCGTAGGAGCGTGTAGAACTACCAGTGTTGGATCCCTTGAAATACTAGCCAGGCACTAGCCTGTAACATTACCCCAAAGACACCTCTATCTTTCCTTCTCCCGTCGTTTTGTTTTTGTTTTTGTTATGTATAGTACTGTTGTGGCTGTAAGTATAAGGAAGATATGCGCGCCTTCTAGAATATCATGGTTTCATATAGAAGGCACTAGGCTAACGTTACGTGAAAGGTGTTTTAACGCCTTCTCTTCCCCCTTATAAATAATTCATAAAGTTCTAGTTACGAAGATAAAACTTTCATCTTTCTTTAACCTTTCACCTTTTCGTATAATGTTAATACCTATAATCACTAATATAACACTTGTTTGTTTTATAATCTTATTAATTTTTACCATTCCCCTTATAATTTTACGATAGATCCTCAACCCACCGCTCGAGTAAACAAAGTTATTAAAAACCTAAGTTATATAATTTAAAGCCGTTTGGTACTTGTTAACGAATATAAAGTTCCCTACATTAAGAGCTATCAATATGTATCTCGACGGGATTTGCGAATAGATATTTTTCGAATAAATTTATAAAATAGCGTTTAATCCCAGAAATACTTGCCAAAAGACCAAGGGTAAGTAGTTTTAAAAGTTAGGTGGGAGCTGTTAACAAGTGGTTAAATATTAGAGACCGATATCGCCTTTGTTTCGTTAAGGCCAAAGGCCATAATTATAATTATACGTATACATTGCTAAACTTGAACCCTTATATTAACGAGGCTATTAAAAAGTTGTCGAAAGCATGTCTGACGTTTAACTTTTAAAACCGAGGTAAGTCCATGTTTCGTAAACCGTTCCTTAGGTATTAACAAGCAGGTAAAAAGCGTGTAAACTTAGATAATCGCCGCTAAGAAAGCTATAAGAGTTCGTCGCGCCACGTAACGTAAGGTTAATACCCGAAGCGGTGTGGTTTTTATCTACGACACTACCGTATAGTCTGGAGGCCTACGAGTCGTATAGTTAATAAACGAGGAACTCAATACTTAGGTAAATTCCTTGTAACCAGGTAAAAACGTTGAGGGCGCGGTTGACAAGTAGTAAAGCAGTGTTATTAAAATTGATATAAATGCTCATTAAGGTTTCGAAGAGTATTAATATTAACTTGGGTAGTATGGATACTAAAATAAGCTAGCTTTTCAAAAAAGGTAAGAAAATACTGGGTAAAGACTCGGAATAAGATTGCAAAAATATATTTAAATAAACACGGTTATAGTTATTCGTTTTTTGTTTTAATTAATATAAATATGTTTATTTAATATCCGTTTAGCAACGGTTTATATGTCGATTCTTTTGGTAAAGTAAAATGTATATTTTACACCAGCTAACGGGTTGGATATAAAGGTCCATCGTTATATTTAATTAATTCATAACGCGATTGGAAGGTATCGAGTTCTACAGTTTGAAAAAGTTTTAAAGCGATTCCCTCGTTAGGTATATATAATCTACCTATTGAATTAAAACCTATTATTTCGGTTAATTATAAAGTAAGGTACGTCCTATTTGGGGTTTATTACGGGCCCGTTATATACTTATAACTTAGTATTTCGGTTTTACCTTACCGTCGTCGTCTTTAAATATTGTAACTTACGAGTAAAAGTTTCGAGTTTACTAATTTAGAAACAGATTCGAAACGATTAAGACGAATTAATTTACATAAAATCTAAGATATTTTACACCTATATATTAAGTTTAATAATGAAAAAGTCGATTACACACGTTACATAATACTTATCGTAAAGTTAACTTAACTTTTTTTTTAAAAAATTCGTTTCATTTATAATTTTTAAAAAACATCAAATGTCGTCGCCAACTCGAAACGTTTCGAAGGGAAACGCCGTGTATTAACAACTTCCTTTTTACGCTATTACGTAGCCGCTATTATAGCTTATACGAATTTCGTAACTTCGCGGATCGGTTAAATAAAGTTTTTAACCCTTACGCATAATATATTTATCGAAACAAAAAAACGTTATACCGGTTATATAAAATTAAGGTAATAACTATCGGTTATAAAAACGAATTAATACCCATAGTCATAGTATCCTTGTTATTTAATACTAGTTAATAGCCGGGAAATAAACGGCGTTGGTCGAATCACGGATAAACGACTAATAAATGTAAATACGTCAAAACCTTTTCATTTACGCGTTCGGTTACACCGTTAATTTCGGGGTGAAAGGCGGTATTTAGGTATTACTCCACCTTCATTAGGTTGTAAAATCGTTTTTAAAACCTTTTAATCCAATTGGATCCACGGTCGTTAATAAGCGTACGCGGGAAACCATAAAATCGTCAATAGAAATTAAAAAACCGCTTCATATAAGCCTTGACATTTATAATAGTTATCAGCTCAAAAGTAACCGTTTTATGTAAACGAGTTTTAATGAATATAAGGTACTATAAGTTACCCGCGTATTTCTAAGGTAAATTAACTATATAGTTAACGGAAAGTTTGTTTTAAGGTTATTCGGGAATTCAAAGAGGTTTGAAAAGCCCTTTTCGACGGTTACTTTAGTGAGTTATACGGGTATAAACGTCATAATTACGGCAAAACGGCGGACCATACAGTATAAGCCTAGTAAAAAATAAGTTTTTTTTTTAAAAAAATAACGATAATAACATCGCGGCTTAGGTGGCCGGTAAGGAGCAAATGATAGGTAGCTTAAATTAACACGATAGTAAGCGGCTCGTTAATAGATACCTAAATACGATCGCGAAACCTTAAAACTTTATTTTCGTTTACCAAATATTTCGAAATTAAAACTTTTAACGTATAGTCGTCATCGATACTAATATTTGTTTGAAAATATCGGTTGTTTATATGCACTGTACGTACCAGACGAAGATAGGTGGTATCGCGTACAATAACGGCATTTTAACAATTTGAAAGGTCGACGTTAGTAAAAAGTTTACGGCCTTTTAAAATTAATTCGCTGGTAACAATTAACCGGAAAACATATGTATGCGAAAGCAGTCCGAAAACGAACTATTAGAATCGTCATGACTAAAGTTTTTGGCCTAAGTAACGTATATATGAAAAGCCCTTAAAATTTTCTTAATTTCGTTGTAATAATATATCGGGTTGTACGTAATATGCTATTTTATTATATATTAACCGAAAGAGAAATTAATAAAGGCGTTTAAACTAGCGAACTTGTCGTTAGAAAAGCCGCTGATCGTTATACAGTATTTCAAGTTTTTGTAATCCATCAGGATGATAAACGGGCGCACCGTACCTCGAAGCTCCGCGTTCCATGTGTTTAAACAGCTTATAATTCCAAATAGCTTTTTATCGTAGATTTTGAAATTATATTCGGCGGGGGACAAGCGACGGTATTAATACGCTATTGGGCGTAGGTTACCGTGGACGTCTCATTAAAGAAGGTAGCCTCTTAAAACCTAGTTAAAAATAGTTGACTTCGAAAAAGGTATCGCGGTTAGGATTCCATTAGGTAAATACGGGTTCGAAAAGAAAATTAAGTTCAAACCGCTCGAAAATAGCTTCTTCATTAGGAATTTAACGAAATAAAGTACTTTTCGTGTTTAGTCGAAATAATAATCCAATAATCGTCAAGTAGTCGTAAATAAAATAACGATAAAAATTTAAAAACCTAAAAAAACCCGTATTTTTAAAACCGTCATAGGAACCGCTTATTTCCGGATAATACTTAGAATTTCTGGGTTTATAAGAATATTAACATTGGTTTCGAAAACGAATTTTAGATATTTAGTTTTTAAAACGCTAAACTCGTATTTATAAATATCCAAGTTAAGTCTTGCAACGCTTAAAACATTGAAAATTTGTTTAACCTCAGCTATATAAATGTTGAAAGTATTATCAAAGTAAACGAAAACGTCATCGAGGTAATTAAAATAAAGAATATCGAGAAAAGGGCGTAACGAATTAATTATGTACTATGAAAGGGTAACTAGAGTTTTAAAAAGGTCAAAGGGAGTAATAAGTTATTTGAAAATTCCGAAACGTATACGAAATATAATTATCCATTTATCTCCCTCTTTAATATAAATCTCATAAAAACCACTTTAATATTTAAATTAGTAAATTACTTAGCTTACAAAATATTTGCGAACTTTTTTTCTTTACGAAAGGGAATGGGTAGCGATTAACTTTTGTAATGATATTAAGCCGGTAATAATCTATAAAAAGATCGAAAAACTTTTTCAAATTTTTTAACGAAAGAATACTAGAGTACTAGTTAAAGAGTTAATTATTCGAATATAATATTAGTTAAATAGTTTGGTTAATCTTTTACGTAATATAAAAAGTTTTTTACGCGACATGCCGTATAGAAGGCCCTACGGTATTTTTAAAGATTATCCCTGGTTATCAGTTCGAAAGAAAATTTTGTAATCCGTTTTAAAAGTGTAAAGGGGTAGTTTATCGCTGGGGGCTTTGTCGAATAAAGGCGAGAATTACCTAAGATTAACGAAAAGTTTATCGTAAACGAAAATAGATGGTTTCGGGGCGAATGCTTTATTAATATCTTCGAAGAAGACGGCGTCGAGGTGCGTAGTAACGGCTCGTTCTTCATGGGCCTGTCATAAAATAACGTAAAATGTAACGATGGCAACCACTTTCGGCACTTTCTAAACGGATGTAAACCCTCGCTCCTAAACGCCGTAATTACTGGCTTACCCCACAAGTAATATATATTTCTTAACGTCGTAAATAACTTATTAGTATTTTATTCAATATTTGCCCAAAATAACGTTATATTATAAAAAAGGGACAATATAGGTTTAAATCCGGTAACGGTATTTATCGAAGTAGACGTTTTAAAAGATTATAAATAAAATAAGTCGTGGGGAAAAACTGGGCGTGTATGACGTAGCTTCGCCGAATTATTATAGTGGAATAAAAAAGAGCTGTAATTTTAAACAGTTAATAAATGACTTATTCGTAACGTTATAATATTTTTTTACTTGCATTTACTTAAGCGTAGACAAAACGAATAAAATTACAAAGTAAATTTCCTATATACGAGGAGTTGTTTAAAAGCTGGGGTGAAGTTGCTAAGTCGAATTAACGTTTTACGAACTCTTATAAGCGACTATATATAGGAGTTATGCCTTTCTCTTTTCGAGGTCGATAAATTTTTCGGCTGAAATAAGTTAAATTTTTATAAAAGCTTTGGTGTTGGAGCCGCCCGGGTGTTACGACGAGTCCCGTAAATATATATGGATCCGGTAGCCATCCGCGTCGTAATATAAACACAATCCAAGGTCCTTACAGCAGAAGAGTTTCGCGTGGTTAACCTAGGCGGCACGTTGTTTGGAAGCGGTTCGAAAGGAGTTTACGCCGGTTATAATAACATTGCTTTGGATATTTCAAAAGAACGCGTTACCTCCTTTATTTCTACCACGAAAGGCGCCTTTAGCAATAATAGTACTAGTACCGCCATAACGAGTACGGAAATTATAAATGCGCCCGTCGATAAGTTAAACGCGAACAACCTATTTATTATAATTCCCCGTCATGTCGAGGGAGAGTAAAGTTTTAGTAAGTATATTGTTAATAATATTTTTTAAGATAGCGAGCTTGGCGATGGATTTCTAGGCTATATCGCCAACTTTCGTAAGTAAAACTTTCCAAACGTTAAAAAAAACGTAAAATTGTTTACGAACTGCTTACTTTGTATTCGTAAGCTGAGTAATAACTACTTTAACTGCGTTAGGGTTGTAATAGTAAACGAGAAGTATAATTATAAAGGCGTCGGGGTCGATAATATCGTCGTAGCCTTTACGGACGTAATAACTTTTTATAACGGTTTTCGTAAAGCCTTTTAGCTATCAAAAATAGCGTAAAAGTAATTTCTTTATACTAATAAATTTCGTATTTTAACGTAATTTACGTATTATTGTAACCTTTTATACTGGAAATCGTAACTTAATACCGGAAAACTTAATCGGCTAGTTAAAAGGTTTACGTTTAAATCGTTAACACCAGTTAAAAAGGGCTCCAGTATCGTAGTCGGAATTAAACGAGGTTTCGTTATTTGTGAAACTAACGCTGTTCATAATAGGAAGCTTCATAATAGCGGCGTCATTCGTGGTATGCATAAAGTGAATTTTCTGGGAGGGAAATTAACTCGAGGAAGTAAGCGTGTCGGTAGCTTTATATTGTCATATTATATTTGTTAAAACGTTTAATGCGTTAGTATTTCGTTATTTTAAATACAATGCGTTTTTTTGAGCGGCATAATTCCGTTCGATAAGTTTTACACGTAAGGCGTCGGTAAAGTGTTCGTATTAAGTTATAAAGTAATCGTACCAAGTCTTTAAAGAGTTTTAGAGCTACTCCCTAATACGCGTGTTAAGGAATTACTTCAGGGCTTAGGGGTTCAGATTCGGTAGGTCGGAGGATAAAGATATAACCTTAGGCTATAGACGCTAAGAAACAACTAAGACACCGTTGGAAAAAAGATCAAGGTTTATATATAAAGGGACTAAGGCCGGAGTTATCGTTTAATGTAGTCATATTCTATCTATAAACCTCGATAAAAAAGAAAAAGAAGAAAGGTCTCTGTTAAGGAGCGGTTATGGAGCTAAGATGGTGCAACCCTTTCCTCAGTCATATGACGTGTGGTGGCGTGTCTTTAAGCAGCTTCCTCTATACTTTAGAGAGTCGTAAGAGAGTGTAGAACTACTAGGGTTGGATCCCTAGTCATACTAGCCAGGCACTAGGATGTAACACTATTACTTTTTAAAACGACATCTCAAACCTTATATAAAAGGGGTAGTTAGATAAAATTACCCTTATCATTTTAAATAACGTAAAACAAGCCGACGAATATAAATGTTAACGTATATGCAGCGCTTAGATTGCCTTTTTAATACAACCAAAGGTAACATTTAACCTTTCTATCGCCGTATAATGTTAAACAGAGCTGACGAACGATATACATAAGGCGTTGAACAAACGTTTTTTATAATAAATATATAATTTATAACGCGGCTTGTAATTTTTAACGTTGGATATACGTATTATAAAGCTGTTCATTATTACCAACGGCTTTTTGGTTAATAATAACGATTATAACTTATAAATTGGTTTCGTCTTAATTTTCGACAAAGAAATATCGGCGCGACACGGGTTTCAGTTTCGTGAAAATATTATCCACTAAAACTTTACCAAGTGTAAAAGGGTAATAGAAAACGTCATAGCTTTTCAAATCTATAATATAGTTAAAGTTTTCGATTCGGGTATTATTATAATGATAACGGTCCAGATAATTATTTTTAACTTTAGTTTACACCTTATTTCTTTTATCATTTATATTAACTTTTTTTGTCTTATTAGTGTTTGTTTCAATTAGGTACTACGAATAAAAAGCGGTTGACAATCGATATTATAATATGACGCGAATAGTATAAACGACGGGAAATTGAGGAGACTAAATGGATTAATAGTAAATCCAACCCGGTAGACGCGATAATAAAAGTTACACTTAACAGCGTATTAAAAACTTTTATATTTATAAGTAAGGTATTTATGAAGGTTGTCAACAAGGTTCTACGACTTTAATAAGCTATTACGCCACACTAATTTTTGCCGACTCGAATCGGACTATAGATACCTTTCGTACCGATTCACGTTTTATCTTTATTTAAACGAACTATTTAATCCAATCGCCGATTTTTCTTTTATTCAATACGACTATTCACGTCAATTAACGAATTTCATTTTTCATTTTATTTTGCCACATCGTAACGATATAATTTAGGTTTATCATTTTAATTAATTGCTTTGTAAAATTCTCCAAAATTATTATATAACGTATTAAATTATAACCGGATATACCAGCCGAGCTCTGTGAGTATTCATCCACTTTTAAAGAGAAAGGGAAACGTTATTACGTCCCTATCGTCCTCCTCCTTACCCTTTTCTTTTATACTAACGCTATTGGTATTAATTTCAACGACGTTATTAGCATTAATGATATATAGCCGTACACATTATTGGTTATACCCTTAGGTAAAGGTATAAGGAAAAGATTACCCCTTTCGCGACGACATGCAATAACGTCATCGAACTCACCTACGTAGTATATACGCGAACCCTGTTTCCAAACGGTACCAACGGCTGTTATCTCTCTGGTCAGCCGGTTAACGCCTATTATTAATTAGCATCAACTTATTTTATTTATTTTCGACGATATTTTTTTTATATCGCCCCGACCAGTGTATTTTTATCAAAGGATATTTCGAAAATTCGATAAAAATTTGCTAAAAAGCCGATGGATGCGTAATACGGCCTCGGTTTACGGTCATAAAACTATTAGAACGGGGGCATACGAGCTGTTAATCTGTTTGTAACGGTAATAGCGATCCGAACGGCCTCCTGTTTCGTAATAATCGCTAATAAACTTGCCCGCGGCTGCGAACGCGATATATGACATGTAAAACAAATTTATTAAAGACCTATGGCTACGGATCCGGGTACGACGTTTTAATGTTTAACATGTTAAAAAGGCCTTATGGTGTACCCTAACGATATGAAATTCGAAGCGACGGTGGAAATATGCTTCGTAATTTTTATTTATAAAAACAAAAGTTAAAAGCTTATAAGTCGAGGGATTAAAATGTACATACCTTGTGTAACAATATTAAGCTACGTTTATGGCATAAAAAGATCTTTACAGGTAATAGGGTTTTTACCCGTAGGAAAAGGGTAAAATTTATAACCTTAAAAGACCCCTGCTCTTCCCCCGAGTTAAGGAAGGGGAAGGGAAAGGAGGGGGAGGAGGAGGTCGAGGCGGAGGCGGCAGGGAAGGGCGAGGAGGAGGCGGCGGCTGGGTTAGGCAGCGTAGGAGCGGCAGGACTAGGCGGCGTGGCGGCGGTAGCGGTAGGATTTAGCGGTATAGCGGTGGGCGGGGTAGCAGGGGCTAGCGGCGTGGCGGTAATGAAGGAGATGTTGCCCAATGAGGGCGGAATATTACTATTAGTAGTAGTAATAGAGGCAACAATAGCAATAGTGGCGGCAATAGCGATGGCGGCGGTACGTCACCATTTACGCGCCAGATGGCGCCTTACAATTCGGTTTTTACGCGTTATCTAGATAAAACAAAGGTTGGTTATAGGTGTTGGTTAGATAACTTACCCATTGAAACGGTTTATTTTAGTTAAATGGAATAAAGGAAAATGGGGATACGATTTGGTTTAGTTAAAGAAAATAAAAGTTAAATTAAAGTAGCAATTTATATTTGTATAAATTAAGCGCCTTGAAAAAAAGGTTTAGCCTGTACTTATTACGTAATTACCTTTACTTAATTATACTTACATAATGAACCTTTATAACAACGGCATAATTACCCTTATTAACCACAAAAAAAGTTATTACTAACCATATCGCCCCTATTTAACTATACTAACCAGGCCCAAACCATAAATACTACTTCGGCTAGACTTTATTAATCTTAGCCAAACTTAAAATACCACCTCGCTAAGTTTTGCTAATCTTAGCCGAACTTACTAATTTCAACCTTTTACAATTAATACGATAACAACACTATCATTACGGAAACTTGCTAATTTAGACCTCTTATAATTAATACGGTAATAACACTATCACTACGAAACCTATTAATTTAAACCTTCGCAACTACGACTATACTGTTACTACTAGACTATAGGTATGGAAAACCCAAGGGGAAAAAAGATTTTCTATATGAATGTTATTATAGCCTTATGAATAGTATATATAGGGTAAGTAGCAGTACACTATATTATAAGATGTCCTCCTGTAGGGTGTACGATAACGTGTCACATTGTAAGCTAAAATTTTACAAGGAACAAAGTGCTCTAGGCATAAATCGGTCTGAAATGACTATTCCAAACCGAATAGAAATACATGGATCGGTCTAGATTAACTATACCAAACTGAACGGCAATACGTGGATCAGTATAGAAGGAGTATTCCAAAGTGGTACGCTCTAGGTGGAAGGCTTATAAGCCCTCAACTGTGGCGTACACCTCTGGATGCTTCTTTTTGAATAATCATCTTCTATTATACTACAATTACCAATCAATCTGATTACTATTCAAAGACCTTATTTTCACGTGAATATTATATGCTTGAGACCTTATCGACACAAGTTTATTCGTAGGCGTTTGTATACCTATCTAAAATAAACCACTTCATATTTCAAAGGGTCATAATTAGGTTTAACCAGAATTAGACGACAACTTAAAAATATCACTACTTCGATAATATTAGCTAAAGAAAGTTGTTTTTGTTGCTAAAAATAGCCATTGAGGGTAAAAAAGTATAATTTAAAACCACCTTCGAGGCTTCCATTAATTGAAAGAAAGGTTGAAGGTATTGAATATAGGTAATATAATTGAAACTATTCACACAAATAGGGTTGTATAATTGTTAAAAAATTCTTTTACTTGGGCGTGTAACAGTTACCTGTAAATTAAGTATAATATAACGTTTTTCAACGATTACTTAGGTTAAGTTATCTTTGGTTTTTTTTTAATATTAGTAAATGTTTTCTAAGTTCATGAAATAGGCCTGAAAGTTTTGTTTAGTAGAGTATTATTCGTCGCAAAAGCCTCTTCATTCCAATATATATTTCGAGTGTTTTGAAATTGCAAAAAAAAACGACAGATTTCAAAAAACTCAAATTCTCTTTTTAGTGGTTCAAAGGTCTAAAAATCCTACTTAAACTCCCAAAAGTTTAACTAGTTAGAAGTTAAAATAAGATTTGTCTGCCGATAAGGTAACATCTTTGCTGATAAAAATCTGCAAAATACCGTTTGGGTAAACGAGGTGTTTTTCAAGCGTAATAAAAATAATAACAATATCGTCGATGTATATACGATGAAAATGGAAAATTCATTTAATATTCGATCCATAAAGCGTTAGAAGTAGGATAGTAAATTGAAAAATCTTATAAGAGTAAGCTTAATTCATTCGAACTCGCGGTTTCTAATTAAAGTAAACCGATCGCGATAATTTTTGTGTATAAAAATTTGAAAGAAGTACCTCATAACGTGAACGATAATATTCAATTTCTAGTCGCAAATGAACTAGATAATATCCTTTTGTAAAGGTAACGGATAAACGTTTAAAATAATATATTTATTATATAGTCGTAAATTCATAACTACTCGACTTTCATTTACTTTCTAGACAATTTTCTATACTATAAACACCAGTAATACAAACGATTATTCATTTTTTAAGGATTATATACGGTTTTAATTATATAGCGTATTAAGTTATTAATCTACGAGCATTTTATCGCTTTTGAATAGAAAATGAAGGTAATGAGTTAACTTGATATATTATTAACCATGAATAAGTGTCGGTAAGGTCTAAACCTATTCACGTGAAGTAAGTTAGTAGAAGAGTAATCGTTAGATTGGTATTGTTATAGCAAAAGATGGATAGATCAGGACGGAGCATTCCAACAAGTGTACGCCACAAATGGGAGGTTATAAACCTCACATCCAGGCAGTGACCCTTTTGTCGTACGCGTCATAATACCTAATCTAGACCGCTCCATGCATTTCCGTACGGCCTAAAATAACCATTTTAAACCGATTTATACATAATGTACTTTGCGTTTTGCAAAAGTGTAGCCTATAGTGTGATACGTTACCGTGCACCCTATATGAGAGCACCTTGTAATACAGTGCACTGATACTTGGCCTATACATACTATCTATAAGGGTATATAGTAATATCTATACTGATAATTTTGTCTTTTTTCCTCATATACTTATAACCCATTAGCGATAGTATAGTTGTAATGAGTTTGTATATATAGCCTTATAATGAATGTATAGTTGTGGTATAAATTGCAGAGGTTTGAATTCGCAGGTTTCGTAGTAATAGTGTGGTGACGGTATTAATTGTAAAGGATTAAATCAATAAATTCCGGCTACGGTGATAATTATAATTCGGTTGGAATTAGTAAGGTTTGGCCGCGGTTGTAATTATAGTTCGGGTCTAGTTAGTGTAACCAAATAAGGGCAATATGGTTGTTAATAGCGTTTTTTGTTAATCCTAATAAAGTTATAATTTCGTAAGTGCTATAGGAGTGATTTTCGTAAGGATGATTATGCTATTATGTATTTATAGGTTAGTATAAAAAGATATATGGCTATCAGTCCAGGAAAAACCTTTTTTACCTTTTCAACGGCGCGTACTATTAATTAATGCTAGTTCCTACTTTAATTTAACTTAAACTCTTACCCAATTAACTAATTAAAATCGTTTTAATAGTTATGTTACTTGACTAATACTTATATACTAACCTTTCTATTAAATAAATAACACGTAAAAATAGGATAGCTAGACACCAGCTAGCGCAAAAGCGTCACCGCGCCACCGCGACCGCTGTCGCCGTAGCCGTCACCGCCACCGTTACCGTTACCGTTACCACAAGAAGCAGCTCGCCATCAATAGGTATAACCTTATTTATAGCCGTTACGACACCCGCTGCCACCACTTTTACAGCCCTGCTAAGTTTCGCCGCCGCCGTTTTTACCCCTTCCTCGGCCTTATTATTCGCCGCCATCGTTTTTACCACCCCCTTATCGACCTTACCAGCCGCCACCACCGCCGCAACCCCTTTACCGGTTTCACTCAATTTTGTCGTCGCCGTTACCATTACTCTCTCTTTGGCTTTATTAGCCCTTATTACTACTACCACCCTTCTATCGACCTCGTTAATTACCCCCACCACTGTTACCCCCCCTTTTTCCCCCTCGTCCTTTCACTTCCCCTTAAGCTCCTAGTGAGAGGAGCGGAGGACTTTTAAGGTTATAAACCTTACCCTTTTCCCACAAGTAAAAACCCCTTCACTCGTAGAACCCCCTCGGCATCGTAAGCGTAGCTTTGCAAAATTCCTCCACGGTTTATATTATTTAGATTCACCTGTATACATATTTTAATATTCTTGTAGATAAGGAGTAGAAAGCGGATCTATTCCGTCGCCTTATGCTTCGCATCGCAAAGGAGCGTTATAAAGCCTTTTTGACACGAAAAACGTCGGAGCAGCGGATCTTAGTCCGTAGCCCCGAGCCGCTAATGGATACACCTATGTGCAGTATATCGCGTTCGCGGCCACAGGTAAGTTTGTTAGCAATTGCTACAAAATCTGGGGGCGTTCGGCCCATTACCACTGTTACGAGCGAATTGGTAACGAATACGCATCTGTTTCCTTGGTTTTGAAACAATAGACCAAAGCTGTATTACGCGCCCACCGGCTTTATAATAAGTTCTAACCGTTTTTGAAAAATTTCCTTTACTAAAAATGTAACATTCAGGGCGTTCTGAAAAACAGCCGCGGTTGAAAATAATTAAAACAAATCGATGTTAATTAGTATTAGGAGTCAACCGGCGGACTAAAAAATTGGTAACCGTTATCGTTACCTAAAAATAGGGCTTACGTATATATTACGCAGTCGAATTTAACGACGTTATTGCACGTCATCATATGAAGGGTAAAGACCTCCTTACGCCTTTACCTAAGGGTATACGATCTAAGGCCTAGGGCCACATCCTCGCTAGTGCTAATGACTTGAACAGCGGTAAAAGCGGTGGTACTAGTATAAAGGGTGAGGGTGGTGGGGAGGAAGGTGGGGACGCAACGGTGCCGCCTTCTCTCTCTTCTTTTGATAGTAATTAGCTGCCTTTTTGGCTGGGCCGACGCGCTTGGCCACTTTAATTTCATTACTTTTCCTTAAAAACAATTTCCTTTAAGTAACAAACGTAATTTAAAATATATTAAATTAGTAGGTTGGTATTACGTAAAAAGAATGGTAAAAGTATTTCAAAAACACTACGAAGTTGTATATTTGAACTAAGGATGGCGAATGGCGAAAGAAACAATCGGGTCAAAAAGTGTAAATCGAAGTGTAACATGATTTTAGGAGCGACGTAAAATAGTAAATCCAAGTAAAGAAAGTAAAAAAACTAAGGAATTCGATAGGATCGATATATATAAAACGAAAAGAAACAAAATTCTGGAAGCGGCGCGAGATAATAGAGATAAATAAAGGTAAAAATTGGGAAACAACAAGGATAATGTAATTCAGGTCGCTTTAAGTTGGTAAAAGTAATTCAATAGCCTACTAAGGTCGTAAAACCTTTTGAATAACCCTAACAAATAATATATTTGTCGATGTTACTGTTTCCAATACTTTGTTTAGGGTAGCTTTGATTATCGCGTCCGCTAAGTTGGATTTTCCGTTGATCCACCTTATTTCCTCGGTTTTATGGCATTTATATAACTCGCATAAAGCTATAATACCGATTATTACGCGTTTTTAGTTCGTAATACCTAATTTAACCAGAAATTGATAAAGAGAAAAGGACTTAATACATATAATGAGAGGGATAAGGGGTAAATTAAAGTTGGAAATAATTACCCGAACTATTATCGCTACAATAGTACCCGAATTAAAACCTCTAACTATGTCATAAATTTCGGAAGCTGAAACTATTTTCGTAACCCTTTTATACATGGTAGATCTTTAATAGATAATATTCATACGAAATTTAAAGTCTTTACGAGCAGGTGTTTTGTTACCGAGGATTATAACAAAGCTTATTTGCGAGTTTTAATCCAAGTTATCAGAGAAAAAACTATTGGTAAAAACAAATAGCTCTACAATACGTATATTTAGCGGTAAAACTTACAAACCGCGTTTGAAACTATGTATATTCAATTAAAAGCGTTCGTTGAACGCTTTAAATTTATCGTTGAACAAGGCGGTTTAATACTACGCGGCGACCGAAAAGTTAAATACTACTCTCGGATACATTACAAAACTAAACTAAACGCCATGTGCTCGTTGGAATCTATATTCTGCGGCCAGTTTTACGTTATCCAAAACGACAAGAATAACGTTATTTAACTACACTTTTTACATAAAGCCTAAAAAGCCGTTTCAAAAAGTAATAATAAGGCTATTAAAATGGATTATATAGTCTTCTGTTAGGTAAGACTTAGATTTTACTTTTAAACCGGCCTTCGAAATTTTTTTATTTTTCAATAGAAATACCTAGGAGTTATATAACGTTAATATATTATCCATTTATATATTTATTAATGTAAAGCCCTTAACGTAGGCTATTGACACTAATAGGTACAAATCAAAAGTTAAACTAATTATCCAAACCACTTCTTATAATACTTTTAATAAGTATTATACCAGTAGACAACGGTTTCATCTAAGCCTTATAACAGTTTTATAATACGTTAGATTATTTCAGGTATATGAGACAAATCGATGTAAATACGTCGTTTTAGCATTTTTTAACATGAGGTATATACCTGTATTATTTTATGATGCTCTACATATAAGCTATAAGATTCGTTAAAAGAAACTATATATATGAAAATGAGGTGCTAGTTAACCTGTTATAATATAGGTGATTTAGTTATAATATCCTTTTTACTATCGTCGTTATAACCTTTGATAGCTAAGCGAGTCTTTTCGTAAGGCTATCCGATCTTATCCTTAATTTCGTAAACTAAGCTAGTGGGGGAAATTCTTTAAACGTCGTAAATTTCTGGTTCAAACCGTTCAAATCAAAATAAGCTTTTGTTAATTAAGGTAAAAATATTTATTTAAATGAATTAATCAACCGAGGTACCTGAAGTAGTAATAATACCTTCATGAAGAAAGTTTAAGTTAAGCTCGCGGTTTACCATTTTTCTTTACGTAATAAAGAAGTTTTTAGCAAATTCATTAGGGTGTTTTTTTGATTTTCGAGTCGAATAGGCGACCTTAGCGGCGAGGTATTAATAAAATTCGTATAGGTAGGCCGCTTTTGTCTAGCAAAAACGGGCCGGATACGTGATTTGGGGGGTAGGCTGAAACTGGATAAAGGTTTGGATTCTTCGATCGGGGGGATGTCTCGTTAGCGGTTTTATTCAGTCTACGGTTTCAGGGAGCTTTTATTCATTTCTCTAATATATTTGCGTATTATCGTCCAGCGAAACGAACTTTCACAATTTGGTAACTTAACAATTATATTATATCCCTCAAACCCGTTCATCTTCTAAGGGCTAATTGATTCGTCCTTCATTCTTTAAACTAAAACCTTAAATTACAATAGTAAGTATAAAATGCCAATTTCAAGCGGTTTATTCCTTATGACTGATTCTTTTGGAAACGTCATTTTTGGCTGGTAAGTAACGTAATTCTGCCATAGCCTTCGTTACAATATTTGCCCTTTACATCCTGAATGATAATAGTGCGGAGTTTATGTAAATTTTTAGGTAAGTATTAGAAAAAAGAAACGTAGAGATAAACTCACTTAGGCCAAAAGTGTCATTAACGGCGATAACCGTGATCTAAAGGATGAATTCCTTAGAATTTATGCCTTTAAATTTCCTTAATTCAAATGTATTTGTTTTTTCAACGGTTCGTAATACCACTTACATTTTCCAATACCTTAGAGGGCTTTTAGTAAAATTTGTTTATTTTTACTATTATCTATCCGAACCTGAATACGTTATTCGGTATAATAGAAAGCCGTCCTAACGTTGTATATAGTTTAATTTGGGGCCCTCAATTAACTTTTAACTAATAATCAATTAAAACGTATTCATAGTCTATAACCAAAGCGCTTCGTGTAAACTTGGTGGCCTAAAAATAATGTTATCGCATAAATGACGTAAAGAACCGTTTAACTATCCAAATATTTAATATAGAAAATTATCTCCTAGTTAAAATCCCTATCGTCCTAAAAATTAAATTTCAACTGGCGCGGGTATTATCAATGTAACTAATACTTATAGAGAAAAATTTCGATAACGTTAAATAAGTTCTTTTTATATCCGTATAACCTATGGAGTATAGTAGGCGTAAAAGGCGTTTAAGACAGGGTATTATAATAGGCGGTGTAAAATCCGCAATTCCAGCTACGTTAAGTAAATAACTTTAATTGTATATACTTTGACAAAAAACTATAAGTGGTCTAATATAAGCCGAAGCGATACAAATACGTTATCTAAAGCAAGGATAAGTTAATTAGTAGTATTGTAAAAATAGTATTTTAAAGTCTATTACATAAAACTTAACCGGTTCGAAACGTGTATTTAAAACGAAAGTCCCAAACAACGACGCTTTACCTATACCAAATAAATCCTTTCATTGCTTTTCTATTTATTCCAGTAAAAATTTCGGGAATTTCGCCATAAACGCATCGAATTGCCGTTTTCCAGCCGTCGAAATTTCGGCTATACTAATATCAGGTATAATGCCCTAAAACCGGTTGCTGTATCTGTCAAAAAACGTAAATTGCGACGTCATATGGACGTTGAAAACTATATTTACGTAACCTAAGCCTATAATATACATAAAGAAAGCGTTTCGTAGGCCAGTAAAAATACGTTAAGCGGTCTCTTCATTTTAAACTATTAGATAAGTATTGTTATCCTTCAAGTATTTTTTGCCGAATGTATATTCGTAAGAGTAGGAGTTAAATCTATGATCTGTGCTTCTGTATTCGGTTACGTAAGTTGGCTTTAATCTACTTTTTAAATATATAATCGACCTAAAAATGTCGTTTGGACCGAATTTAATTGTAAATGGGGTGGTTAGTAAATTAATAATCGATTTTACCGTATATGATACATCGCTTTTATAAACTTGCGGGGCTCCGCATGCCTTTTCGCAGGTATTGCTATAGCTGCGGTACGTTTAGTCCATTTTCGAACGATCGACCTTATTCTTTGTTACTAGGGTTTCTTCATTAATACTTATACTTCAAGCGTTTGTTTTAATTTAGTTATATTTTAAAACTTCGATTGAAAACGTAATGAATAGTTTTGATAAGCTTTATTTTAATCATTTGGCTCTCATCTTTAGTTTTATCGGTTACAAGTACTCATCAGAAACTCGCCGATCGGTGTATAAAGTTTTCAAGCGATATTTGAAAGCTTGTACAAAAGTCTTTTAAGTCTTTTTTCAATTTAAACAATATAAGATTTAAATCTGGATTTCCGTGACTTGCTTTTATTATTACTTGGATAAATAATCTATCCTCCTTTAATTCCGGTTTAAATCCTGTTTGATACTTTCAGAACTTAGCTAATAGGGCGGTAAGAATTTCTTATAGGGTTTCATCGACATTTTCCTATTGATTTTTTACGGATTGTCAATTCGTACTGATACAATATTTATCGTAAAGTTCGTAGTTAATCCTCGTATCGAAATGGAATGTAAAGTGATTATAACGCTTTACAAATATATTTACTAACGTAAGATAATATATATATTATTTTTTAACTTTCCTGGAAAATATACCGCGTAAGATAATATGAAACTGAACGGTTAGATATTCAGTTTCTTATATATCGTAAGTATAACACGTATTTTGTTATTGAATACATCGTATAATTCGCTGCTATAGTTTTCGTCCCTATTATAAAGCCTAAAGAAGTTGGTAAGTTTTATAGGATCGCCCCTATTAATTGAAAAGCGATGTAGTGAAAGGTTAAGATAAGAGTCGTAATTGTCGGGAATTAATCTATAAGGCACGTATTAGCATTTTACGCTGCTTGTCACTTCCTAAGCTATTCTTTGTATTTCGGCTGTTCCCGATATAGCCGAACGGGCTATTCCCGGTATTTGGGAAGTGATTTGGTTTTGGCTTGAACCAATAATATATGCCGGTATAAAGGTATATTTTATTCGTATGGTAAAAAAGGATTAAAGTTGGTTTTCTTTTTTCTTAGAGGCTCTGTTCCTAACTTCGGGCGCAGGTATAGGACTAGGTTTTCTTACGCCTTATCCTCGTCGTTCTATCAATTTTGTCTTTTATTCCGTTAGTTAATATCTTTTTATAAATTCCGTTTGGTATAAATCTTTATCTTTCCACTTTAGTAAATCAACAAATCGCGCTTTTTCGAAAAAAAAACTTTTATAAGACGGCTATTCCTATCACTTAGGGTATTAATAACTTTGCTCTGCAGTTAAATTCGCAAGGCTTTGACAATAAAGGGGTTTACTATTTACCACATGTTTAACGTCCAGTTCGAAAAAATTTCATGGAAATCATTCATCATATCAGGTCCTTAGGCTTTCTCCATCTAATTGAGAAACATAACGGCCAATATATATATGTTTGCCGTATAGGGGTGTAATTCCCTCATTAGTGTATCGATAGTATTATCCCAAAGGCCGAGATCGATTTCGTATATTATAGCCTTCCTAATTCCCATATATTCGACTAGAATATCGAAATAAGCGTTAACTTACTCCGGTGTCGTTGGTATTAGATCTATGGCTGAAAATATCTTTAGACGGTTGGGGGTAGTGATTCTTGTATATACTTAGTATTTTGGAGCGGCGTTAATTATCGATTTCGTATTGTGGTTGTATTTAAGTACATTCAAATTTCAAAGTCCAGGGTGGTTCGGTAAATACAATGTAACTAAGATTATTAAAGCGACCTAAATAAGGCTTCTTAACGCTTACCAATAAAAATAAAGTTAAAATATTACGTAAATAAAACGTAACCACAGACTAGTTGGGCGTTTTAAATTAGTTTTATTAATATTTGGTAGCGTTACGCCAGCCAAACAGCTATACAAAACTTAAATTCTATTAAAACTAAATTCAAAACAATAAGGGCGAACTTAGAAAGACGAAAAAGGCAAGGTAAGTATAGGTGTAAAGAGGTGTAGTATATGGTTCAGTATTTGATAAGGTAAGCGATCCGGATTGGTAAGTCGTAACCGCTTTTGATGAAGTAAACGGTTCGGATAGTTTGTTAGTAAACGTTTTTAAATTAAGGGAGCGTTTTAGATATTGTATCCGTAATCGCTTTTATATTTTATGAGCGGTGTAGTTTGCCGATTTCAAATCGGACGGGTCCTAACGAAGAGTTTCGAAACTTGGTGGTTTTAGTTTACGTAACCTGATAAATGTTAAAACGCTCTCCAAAAAGTACCCGGATACGTTAAAACGCTAAAGAATGGTTAATAGTAGCGTACAGGGGCTCTTAGTAAATAAAACGCCAAATAAAGGTTGATAGCATCATACTAAAGTTATTCTTCTTAAATTTATTTAACTTTTATAGTTTATATATATACTCCATGTAATTCTTATAAAACCGTTATTTTGGAATACAAATAGTTATGACCGTTATAACATTCTATTATAAGTATTTAACTTAAGTTCATCTCTTATTTTCTAGGCTGTTTATAATCGATTGAATGGGTTACTAATTAGTATTGTTAAAGTTGAAACTTATTTACGTAAATTAAGTAAATAGAAAAGTAATGGTTAAATTAGTATTGTTGTAATAAATGATGGATAAATCAGGAAGGAGCATTACAAAAGGTCTACGCCATGGATAGGAGGTTATGAACCTCATATTTGGGCAGGAGCCCTTTTTCCGTAAGTTCAAGAATACTCAATCCAGACCGCTCCATGAATTGTTATACGGCCTGGAATAACCATTACAGACCGCTATATGCATGAT
Source organism: Anisogramma anomala (assembly GCA_038502455.1). NCBI lineage: Eukaryota > Fungi > Ascomycota > Sordariomycetes > Diaporthales > Gnomoniaceae > Anisogramma > Anisogramma anomala. Next base: position 10,013,654 of record JASMMZ010000008.1, on the reverse strand, counting down.
GTAGTTTTCGTTTTACAAGAGTACAGCCGGTAGCGTGACGCGTTACCGTACGTCCTGCTGGAGAGCACCTTTAAATACAATGAACTGCCACTTGGTCTATACATAATATTTATAAGAGTATATAGTAATATCCATAATAAGTGAAACCTTTATTATGAGATTTACGGGTATTCCGATTGGACTTATATTCTGTGAAACGGCAAGATATCTCTCGTAAATTCGTTGTAATTAAATATATTAAACACAACTTTGTCGTATGAATGTGGATATCTTATATGGTTTTCATTCTAGGCACATTTTCAGGTGTTTTATGCCAAACGAGGTATCTCCGTAACGTAATTTATCGCGAAGGTTAACGAAACCGGGTTTCTTATTAGAAAGATTTACTACCTTGGGGACTCCATATTCTAAAATTAGATATACTACCGTATCCAAAAAAGGGGTGCCTGATTAATTCTCGACAAACGCCTTAGTAAAAGAAGGCGTACTCGCGGGCGTAATGATAACGCAAAAATTTGCAAAATCCAGTTCGAATTTAATACTAATAGCCGGTATAGCAGTAAACTTTAATATTCCAGTAGGGGAAAATAACATTTAATAATCGCTAACTAATATCTACGTAGTCTACTTAATTATGAAGTATATGATACTTATACCTATAATCTAGGTAAATGTTTGCATAGTTCCCTTCCAATTTTCTTTCAAGTAGGCATTGTTTTTATATTCCGTAATAGTTCTTAAACGCGTATACCTTATAAGGTTCACCTTCTTAGCTCTATAATTGTGGAATTATACTATATAAGGCTTGGTCGCGTCGATTAAAGCATGAAAGGCGTAGAAATACTAAATAGTAAATATGAATAATTTGCCTTTAAGATGGGCGACGTATTTAATTACTATATATACTATTTGATCAGGTTGGATAATAACCTTAACGTTAAGACTTACCTTATGAATAACTGGTTGCGTAGTTACTTTGTAAATCGAGAAACAAATTTCGAAGTGGTTGTTTTTAGAATAAACCATATTTTTAAATGTTAGAACATTTGTATTACGAATCTTTATTCAGTAGTTTATTGATAAAGCGTCTATTAGAACAGTATTGAAATAGTATTTCATGCACTGCAGTAGGTCAACTTTACTTACAGTAAAGTTCACCGTACTGCAAGTGTATTGCTTTGTGCGGACTTACCGCATTGAGTGTAAGTCGAGTGTAGTATGCTGCACTTCACTTTAGGGCACGGGCCAAGCAATTGGCCATACAAATTACAGTACAGACCGGCTAGCGGTCTGTCAAAACTAAAACAATACATACACCATATGACTATTACAATACTACTGTTACTTCGAAGAAGACCATTTGAATCGATAACATTGCAACGTCTAAGGCCTACTATTACTGATCAGTACTTATTAGGTTAAGCAAAAATTGGCTAAGTAAAAGAAGAAAGTTATTTTTCGGTTACGCTTTATTCTTTTTAGGCAAATTTAAGTAAAGGTTTTTGCGGAGGACCCCTATACGCTATGCAATTATTCGCGGCAACGAGTAGGGAAGACTTATAGGTTGTGTAATTGTTCGCGGCTTTTTATAAACAAGCGACGGTATCGCTAATCTAAAACACCACAAAATCTTTACAGATTTTTCTTGAAAACGTTAAGATTGACTATCAAAAGTCTTAACGTACAGAAAGTTGGCTAACGGCTAAGTTAGTACTACTACGGGTGCTACTACCATAAGAAAAACGACTAAGTCCCTACACCAAAAACAATAACCTTCGACTCCTACCACCCACAATGACCTCCAACCTTACCTCTTACACCAAACCTTTACTCTACTTCACTCTTTTCATTCCCTACGCCACGTCAATTATCAAGTTCGCTACTTCAAGCGAAATCACCAAATCGCGCCAAAAAAGCCACGTCGCACGACTCCACGCTAAAACGCCAAGTCCATACACCCACGAATCGCCAAGTCTTCACGCCCCAAGATCATTAAGTCAACAACCAAGCCATCCACTAGCCAAAACACCAAAATAGCTACCGTTAACGCCCAGTTTAAAGCTATCACCAATCCTATTAGAAAGGAGGCAATTAGGGACCTCGGCGCCATCTTCAAAAAACACTTCGACAAAGATCTCTAGTTTACTAAAGCTACTAAAGACTTTACCTTAAGACACCTAATCAACGCAATCGGCCACTTCATTCTAGATACAAATACCACCGGAATCAGCCGTGAACGTTAGCCTTCGACGACTTTTAAGATTAGTTCTGCAACTTGAGTACAGATATGTAGAAACACGTAAAAAAAACAAGTAAAAACAAAAGAACACCGAGTTATTCGCTCGAAAAGTTAAACTCCTTACGAAAAAAGAAAAAAAAGGTAATTTAACAAACTTACTTTACAACTATACCACGGATAACAACCCCTAATAAACCTTGGTTAAGGGTAAGGAAACTACTAGTAACAACAACCTTCAACATCCACATATACGTTCGTAAAGACCTATTTAAGCTTAAACGAATGGATGTAAACAAACAATCTACCAACACTTCGCGAACCCTTAAATACATTAATCTATTAAACAGAAGCCTCGCCTAACCCCTTAATACTAGAAGGATTATTGCTAAACCTCCTACAGCGGATAATATTAGGCCTATTTCCCCTAAGCTCCTTAACACGTCCAGTTTTAATAGCCAAGTTAAGAAAAAACCGGATTTATATATAAGCCAACTATAAGCACGACTATTAGCTTTTTCCCTCCAAATTCGATTAAAGGTAACTATTTTACTTATTAACACTAATAACAATATTAATCTTTTCCCCGGCTAAATAAAAAAAGTTCTTACGACTAATACATTACACTTCATCCTCGGCGTATCCCTAAAAAAGATACGAACTATACAGTAATAATCACATTCGTTAAAATTTAAAGGGGTAAAAACAAAGTATAACGGTAAACTGTACAACCTCTTCGATATTAAGTTACGCCTATTCTTTAACATTTACCGTTAAATAAAAGTTAAGTTACCAGGTTTTTATTCGTTGTTTTCCAATATTTTTACCGGTTAAGCTAAGGACTACTACCTTTAATACCAAACAAATTATATCTTTTCCTGCAAAATCTACGATAAAATAAAGGGTCACTTCGAATAAGATATTAACCTTACCTAATATTATACAAATTGGAATATTATCAAGAAACTTTTCATATTAAATTATTAAAAAAAAGTTGGAAAGTAAGTTAAAACTTTTAAATGAAATACTTAATACGTTAATGCTTTGCTAAAAGGCAATAAAGAACGTAAAAGTTGGCGAAGGCACTTTATGCTAATAGGTCCGGCAAATAGTTACGAGCTACAAAAATTTCAAATACGTTTTATAATGCTTTAATGCCACCTACCAAAGGTTTTTTTATTAACTACGTTCCTTGACTACGACCGTAAGTACTCAAGTCTCCGGCTCGACTAGTATATATACACAAGCTCCGGAATTTAGTCACGAAAAATATCCTTTCAGTTTGTATTATATTAATCGACTGTACGAACGACCCGGCAAATACGGTTAACAAAAGGTCCAGACCTTTACCCATGGAAAAGAGTATTTATATTTTTCAAAAATTTTCAGTAGACGAAGTAACTTCAAATTTAACGTCAGAAAACGTTAGATCTATAGTAAACAAGGTTACTAATTAATACGATATACCATCGCCAAGCGTAATATAAGACAGGTGATATAATATACGTAATACGCCTTTGATTTAAAATGATTTACATAAAACATGTTATGTAATTTAAAGGAAGGAAAGTTAAGAAGGAGGAAGACAAACCGAAGGCTATCAGCTAACACGAAGATACCAGTATTAACACCGACACTAGCTTGGAAGCTACGAAATAACTAACCTACTACGTATTTATATACCGCTTTACAAGTAAAAACCCCTACCGCCGTCATAAAGATAAAGACCTTAGCCCTATACACCTTTTTACCATCCAAAGCAGGTATACAAAACAAGTCTTTTAAGGGATTATACTGGATACGGGGGTAACACGGTACTTAACTAAAGGCTATTCGCAGTACATCGCGTTATAAAAGGATACGGATATTGCGACGAAACTTAATAACGCGAATGCTGGCAAGGTTAAAGTGGGCTTTAACCTAGGGGAAAAAATATCTTTACTGGAATCGACGATAATAAAAACTATGATTATCCTCATTATTTTCCATATCTTAAAATCCCCTATCCTTTTCCTTCTTTTCCTTAAAGATATAAAAAACCTCGTTATTAACGTCAATATTTAGATTCATAAGCTAATACTTGTTAAAGCCGGCAAAAGGTTACTACTAAGCTTAAAGTGAGGGAATATTTGGTTTAATATTTAAGGACTAAAGGCAGTAGTATTAAATGTAACGGAGGAAAAACTTCGTTAATTATATCGTAAATTTGACTACCCGATAATGAATAGGTTTTATAAGGTTTTAAAGACAACTAATTACGAAGACGTGGATTTACTTACATTAAAGGTAATTAAAAGCCTTTATCACCACTACCCAATAGACTTTTAAACCCCTTTAAGGTTTAAGTTTACATTAAAGAAAAACTAAAACTTTAATTTGAAAATCTTTATAAACGTGTTTTATTTATACAGCAAGTTAGTATTACACGTTGTTAACTCTGCTACGCCTTTTTACGGCGCCAAGTTCCTCAAAACCATTACGACGAAGGAAATATAGAAAGTACTACGTACTTTGTGGATTAATATGTACCTTAGTTTACCAAACATGTTGATTTACGATGTCGGAACTAACTTTATTACGATAAAATTGCAAGCTAATACAAAGTTAATGGGAATTTAATGTAAATAAATCCATATATAAGCTTACTAAGGTATTCGTAAGGTAAAAAGTGTATATATATTTTTATAAAAGGCTTACGATATCCTTACATTAGAAATTGGAAGCTTTACAATCGGGGAGATACGGCTTGAAATAACGGTAAAAGGCTTTAACGATACTATTGACCTTAATGAACTTATACCAACTTTACTGGTATTTAAAGCTTACCCACATATAACAGTTAAATCGCCAACTTAGTGAAACACACAAAAGCGTATGATAAAATACAACGAAGCATTAAAAAAACTAAGAAAAAAATTGAAACGCTGTTAGGTTAATGATACCTTTAATATCAAAAACGAACCTTTAACAATGAACGTGTTTTTACTCTCCCTTTAAAATAAAGTCCTTAAGTAACATAAGCCAGGTAAACAGGATAAACGTGTAATATTTTCAATATTAGTAACTTAAACGTAGTGGTTGAAACTACTAACAACCCCGTAACTTTCCGTGCTATATAAATCAAGCCGTATAGAAAACCCCTTAAGTATAATAAAGATCACAATGTTGATAACCTTCGAGTCGAACGAATTAGTTAATATAACCCTCCCAAGCCGACTATTAACATGTCAATAAAACGTCGACGGTGGAAAAAATCACCACAAAAGAAAATATACATTAAAAAAGAGGAAGATGGAAACTATAAGCCTAATAGGGCATATAAAACGGTATAGGTGTCTTAAAAGAAAAATTCGGACGAAAAGAAATATTTTAAGCTACGTGTTGAAAGCATTATTAATATATCAGGAATGCCTTTTATTACGTGAGGTTATACAGTTTGTACCGTTAACGTAATTTATAGGCCGAAATATCACTATCTTAAAATTAAGGATAATTTACGAGGTCAAACCTAAAACTACAGACCGGCCGTATAAAAAGTTACGGCTAATCATCTAAGGATACGGTGATCAAGGTAAAAACTAAATCCTTACTTAATCGCCTACAATTTTGAAGATTAGTTAACATTTAATCGTTGTTATTACTACTAGTTTTACTACTGGCGTAAAGGATCAGTTTACACTTAATAGACGGGACATTACGTAGGCGTATAAGTAGTCTACCATCGATCTTTAGCGGATTATACTGTTACAACTACTCTAAGAATTAAAAGACAAGTTTCCAGTTAATACTATAATATATTGTATTAAGACTCTATACAGACTAGCTCAAGTTAACATCTACTGGTTCTTAACGTATTAATTATACTTTAAAAACAGGCTAGGTATAAAGACTTTAACATTTAACCCGTACCTGTCAATTACAAAGGATAAAGACTTTGATATCGTAGGTATACAAATTAACAATACCTTCTTTTTCGTCAATAGTGGATTTGTAATGGCGAAATAACATACTATCGAAAAGTCAGGCCTTTGAAAGTATAAACTAGTTAAAACGTTGGCTAAAGGCATACAACTTAACTTTAATGGATCGTTACTCAGTGATATATGGTGTTAAGGCTAAAAGCGGCACTTACATTAGCTTACGCCAAAAGGAGCAAGCCACGAGCCTAGAAACTATCGATAAGGCTGACTAAACAAGGCTACAAAGATATTTGAAGTATAGGGTACGTGCGGCCTACATCGCAACGCTATATTAACTGAAGGTATCGTACAACCTTTCCATTACAGAATAGATATAAGACCCGTAAGACGAAGACTTTAACAATTTGAATAAGCGAATTTAGTAGCAAATAGGTTACGTAAAAGGAATAATTAATATATCCTTTCTGGATTTGACGAAGGCGAAGCTAATAATATTTACAAATGTGTCATTTACTCATAATACTAACCTTATATTGCATATCGGCTTTCTAATAATATTCGGTAACAATAATAAGTTTAAAGGGTAGTTTACGATCACCATGAACCTTATACAATGGATATTTGTCAAGTGTAAACATGTAATTCGAAGCGTACTAGCCTCTAAAGTCTACGGTATAATGGCAGGCTTTAATATTGGTATGGTAATTAACGGCACATTAAGAATTATCACTAAATAGCTGGATTTACCACCGATACCTGTAGTAGTGTATACCGATTCCCGAAACCTTTACGAATGCCTATTAAAACTAGGAACAACTAATAAAACACGTCTGATAATAGATATAATAGCGTTAATGGAGGCATAAGAATCCCGGGAAATCGATGAGTTCCGGTGGATTAACGGTAAATATAACCTTTCCGATACTATAACCAAGGCCACGCCTAATGACGCCCTGGAAAGGTTTGTGGACAGCAATACGCTAACCATAGAATCGAGGGATACATAGATCGCCCAATACGTAATATAATGGAACAGGATTACTCCGGAAAATTAAAGGACCGCTAGGGAAATGGTGGCGATGGCAACAGTGGCGATGGCAGTAGTTTGAACTACTGGCAAAAGGTACGTAAGTGGTGGCATACTTAATTTGCGTAGGCCTATGGCGAAAAATCTGTGCACGGGATTTGAGGAACGAAGGCCTCGGAGTGGAGGAGAAAAAGGGCTATAAGGGGCCGTAATTAAGGCTGTTTCCAATATATATTAATAGGAATTGATAGGGGTTTGACTTATTGTTAGCTTGTGAATTAAGGAAGGATTTCAAAAGTTACCACCAATTAATGGTAAGCTACGCTAGCATACAGGCACAAAAACAAAAATGCGTCAGTATTGGAACAGTAGTACAATGATATTGCATGCAGTGTAATAGGTCAACTTTACTTACAGTCAAGAAGACCATTCGAATCGACAACGTTGCAACGTATAAAGCCTACCAACAGCGTTCGTATTTAGACGATTGATAAACTAAATTTTAGCTATTTCTCGTATTAATGTAAAAGTACCGTCAAATGTATATCTAGGAGTATAAAAACTTTAACGAGCTTTGGTAATAAAGCGAACAAAAGGACATATTATACTCTTAATTGTTTTACACTCGTCAACAGGTACGTTTATTATGACACGATTAGGAAATCTATATTTAGCTGGGATTTCAATACGAGGTTTTTGTAAGCATTGGTATCGAGGTAAAGTATATGGCTTTTGCCAGTAGGGTTAGTACGCACAGCAATTTGTAGGTAACGATAGCCATTTATAACGAGTGCTATCTTCTTGTTGACAAACTTAATTATAATAATATCGAGATTCTCCATGTTATTTACAACATTATCTGGGTTAAAATCTATTGGCAATATATAGTCCAACTATCATATTCGTCTTTTTATATCTTTTTTTAAAACAGGAGTTTTTTTAGGCGTAGGCCTTTCAATACTAGAATAACGCATTGCGCAAGCCTTAATTACTACTACAATACTCATAATTGCAGGGACTGAAAGCCGTGATATTGGGCTTTATTTCATAACCCACCTGACTATTAAACTAATACGAACTTACTTATTAGGATATTTGTAAGTAATTAGAATGATTTTCCTAATTCAAAGAGTTAATATCGTTTTCCTTAGACTACATGTTATTGACTTTATGCTTACGATTACGATCGTAATCTCGGTCAACGCGGTTATGACGAGAATGGTATTAATCACGCTTTCGCTTATTAAAACCACATTATCGCTCGCTTTTATCTAGACTACGATCTCAGTCGGCATACTCGCGAAAACGATAGTCGTAACGCTTACGATTATACTCTTTTAAGGGTCGTATCCAGTACCCTTTTGTATTGATTTCCGTTTAACAGGATTGGTATTTATCCTGACGAAGCTGGTACTCATTTTTACGAAAATACCTGAAATTATACCTATCGAGTATATTTTAAAAAAGAGTTTGGTAATTGGTGTATCCCCGTATTGCTATGACAAGTAATACGGTTTTCAACCCCTCAACCTTAGCCAAGTATTCCTTGATAGTTTCATTACGATGTGGAGAAATCAGGTCCTATAAAATTCCCAAGTCTAGAGCAAACTAAATGTCAATTATAGTGCTATATTAATTGTTATTATGATGGTCCAATATACCTATCACCTCTATATAATGTATTTTATATAAATATGTTAATATAAGCTATACTAATTATATAACAAATAACGTAACAAAACCCTGGCCTCTTTAAGCATTATTGGAGATTTTTCAGAATTTATAGCAAAGCGGTCAACAAAAATATCTATAATATATGCGAGGCATCAGCAAGATATTTTGCGACATTCGTAAAAAGTAACTTCCGTATTCCACCAGAATATTACGAGTCATTATCACAAAATGCAAAATATCTCCATAATTTAACTCTTTAATATTGGAAAGGCATCTATTAAGGTATCTAATCATTGCGAAAAGTTTTACACGTTGGTAATGATTACATTTTTACTTATAATTATAATACCTATATCTCAAGAGTGAAGATATTCGGTGCTGAATACATTAATCTGTTTACGCTTTAGGAGACGAGTGCCTTCAACCTAATATCAAGTAGTAATTATATTTAGGGTTCGAAAGAGAAAGCGACGGTAATCATAAGAGCAAAGGTGACGAAAGAGCTCGTGTTCGTAGTAGATACGAAAGTAATAGCGGAGACAGAGCTTACGTTCGCAGCGTGCATGAGAAGGCTTGCGGCGGCGATGAAAATGTTTATGACGGTGGCGAGATCGGTGGGAACGATCGAATAAGAGCGAGTATTCGGGCTCCTTCTTTTGGTAGCTACGGCGATGACAGCTAGCCTTAAAGATATCCAATAAGTTTATAAAAATGGGTAAAGATTAGAAATGATGGCGACGAAAGGGCTCGAGATTACGAAAATAGCAACGAAAGGGCTTACGGTTGCGATATTAACGGCTTTCGAAAGCTAAGATATCTAGGCATCGTATGAGAGCATTATGCTCCGTACGTCTTGTAGCATCACATTCTTCGAATTTTTTTGTGTAAGCTTAACAAAAGCTTTAAAACATTAGATTTAGCCTAACATACCGAAAAAGATTCCTTTCCTGGCTTTATAACGGCAAGAAAACGGCTAATTATCGTATTTAAGGTAGCTATAAGTAAGGAATGGGCTAAAAGGGTATAAAAACATAAATCCGTAGTCGAAGAAAACATGAGTAAGGGTATACGCGTAAATAAAAGTAGTTCTTTTATTGGTGTTTTTGGTAAAAGTAAAGGAAAATTGCCAATTATCGACTTTGATGTGACAAACGTAGGTAAAATTGTAAATGCGAGTACATTTATAGCTTTTGTTTTTTTCTTAGGTTTTTCCATACGAGTTTTCTAACGCGTATAGTGAGGGGTTCAGAGCTGGTTTAGTGTAATACCTAACGCTTACAGCTTTCGCTTACTTTTAAGTTAAGATTAATAACTCGTAAAGCAAAAGTTAACAATGTAAGGTAGTGTTAGGGAAAAGGAAAAGGGTTAAAATATTAAAAGGTAAAATGTAGAAGAAGTTAAGGAGTTCATATTTTTAGTAACAGTACTGTATGATTATAGCTCCAAGTTGGTAACTCAACTAAATTTCTTTACAATAATTATAATCGGTTCAATATTAAGTAGAAATCTTAACTTACAGCTACCATTTATTATTTTATCTATATATACAAACGTATTAACATATCTCGGTTCGTATTTTAAGATAAAGACTAAGCTAAAGATAGGAAACTATCCGATCATCATGATAATAAGTAATTATGAGTAGTATGACTTATAAGTTGACAGTCTCATAAGAAGGCAGTTTCGTAAGAAAGCATGGCAAGTATACACGGCAAGTATGCAAGTTACATACCCTAGGAACAACAAATGTTTTATTAATGGTACAAATATAAAACCTAATTAATGAGGAATACTATTGATTAAATGAAAGTTTGAACTAATAAGTGAAAAACTTGGATTATAGGATTAATATAAGTTTGATTAATCTGTTTAAAAACAAGTAAATAATCATTATGAACATTTTTTCACTCATAACACTAATTTTCATTTATGAATCGAAGTTCATATAACGATCTTGAATAAGAATAAATTATAAAAGTGTCGGAATAGTAGTAATTACAGTGCAGAAATTCGAATTTACTTACAGTAATGTTTAATATACTAATTTCAAGTTGAGTGTATTATTTAAACAGCCTATTATATTGACTGGAAGTTAAGTACAGTATGCGCCAAATTCACACTAGGGCACCGGCAAAGAAATTGCCTATATAAATTAGTGTGCAGACCGGCTATCAGTTTGTCAAACCTAAAACAATCCATCTACCACTTTTAATGCAGTACTAGTTACTGCAACTAATCAAATCGACTACGTTGCAACAATAAAATCCTAATAATAATAATCAGTACTTATTAGGTTAAGCACATATAAGCTAAGTAAAATAAGAAGCTACTTTCCGGTTACTATTTATAAAAGACTAAGGTAGAGGAAAGATTTTTGCGAAAAGCCTTTACTACTGCGTCAGTTTTTCACGATAATCTAAAAGTAACGATGTTATTTCTATAGAAAACGCAAATAAATATTTATAAATTCTTTTCGAAGAAAAGCATAAAGATTAATCGTCAGAAGTTTAAAGTTTGTTAAATCAATTAACGCTTAATTCAGTTTTTCTGCGGGTATTACTACTATAGACATTAATATTGCAAAAAAAATTAAGTCTTACTTTATTTTAAAGAAAAGAATGAACAACCTCCAAACTTACTATCTATATACTATTTACCCTTAATATATCAAGTTTTTTCTTTTTTTACTTTTTTTTACTTCCCTTAGGCCATTTTAATCGTCAAAATTGCTACACCGAGCGAATTCGCAAAGTTACACCAAACAATCACTTTGCGTAACTTAACTCTAAGTTATCAAGTTTCCACATTTTAAGAATACCGTATTACTTTGATTGATGAGCTTTACATTAGTTAGAACTTTACGATATATTTCGATCAAGAGTGAATCCACGATATTAAGGACTTCTACTCCTTTTTTCTGGCCTACTTCAATCAGATACTTTAGAGAGGAGATGCTGATGAGAATTCTTCTGAAGAATACCTCACCAATTCTATAGACTGGTATATAATTAAATCTGATGTCGGCGAAAAGTTTAGTCGCAGTATTCGAGCCTTTGAAGATTTTCGTAAGTTTTTTAACTATTGAACAATTAATATGTGAAACATACTTTTAAAAGGAGTCAAGGTAGGATATAAGAAGTAAATAACTCACAGTGGCATTTACATCGTGAAAAGACTCTATTGGCATCTGTAAACAGCTTTTTCGAGTTGGCCTAACAAAAATAACCTTTTTAAAACCCCAATCGTTAAGACTTCTGAGGTTAAAACAAAGGTGTTGATGACTTTCAACGCTCTTTCGCGCGTTTCAGGAAACCTCCCATTAATACTAGTTAAATTAAACCTTTTAACGGGTTAACGATAGAAATTGAGTTAATTTTTTAACAAATTCGTACTTTTACGTAATAACCCGAAGTACTTTCTTAGCAAAGGCAGAGCATGTGAAGTAACGATTACCAATGCGGTAAATGGTATTAACGTAGGCGCTATATGATTAATTGAACAAAATCTTCAAGTCCCTCAAAACTCTTTTTACGGCCAAGTTCCTCTTCCATTTTAATTTTTGTCGTAGAATCGCCAAACCCCTTAAGGTGAAGATTCCCACGACAGATACGCATATACACATAATTCTAACATAGGTCTTACTATAGGACCTTACCCTTTAAGCTAGGAGATGGGAAATTTACTTCATTATTAAAACTGGGAGGTCTTACAATTGAAGTCAATAGGAAACACTACCGACGATTGTGATGATTCTTACGACCTTCTCTTTAGACTAATTAAGATAGTCAAGTTTAATTACAAGATTTTTACAAACTTATTGAAAATCTGGAATAATGTAAATAGGTATAATGAGAAGCCCTATAAACACTTCAATACTAAAATAATGCACTTTTTAAATATTTGTAAGTAAACGAAGGTTTTTCCTTTTAGGTTTTACTTGTTATTCCCTAATCTCCTTATAGGTTACAGCAAAAACTATAACGTAAATTTCCTAACACAAGCTAAAACCTTTCTCTAGATTTATAACAGTATAAATAGTTACTCAAATCAGACGTCCACCTAATGTAATACTATAAGGACTGGGTTATTACAAGGAAAACGACGATAATAAATAAGAAGAAAAAAAGAAAATACCGATAAATATTCTAAATCAAATACTTGAAAGGTTAATATTATACCAATAAGCAATAGAAAAGGCACACAATGGAAAAGCCACGTTCCGAAAGCAGGTAAGAGTAATAGTTACGGGCATAAACTAGTTTGAATACAATTTACAACGCCTAAATATCACTTACAAAGTTTTTTTTAACCCAATTGCGGTTTTTGCTTACAACCGTAATAACACGCATTTTGAACTCGCTTCGTATATATTCATAAGTTAATACCTTCTGCAATGTGTATGGAAAAGACCGCGTATTTATATATGACATCGATCGCAAATATAAAAGATGCTAGCATTCAAAATTTAGTTCAATACTTGCGAACTAAAAGTTATAACCACGTTAGCGCTAATAATGAAGGCAAAACTCAAGCGGATTTGTTAACCGTGATAATTATCGTTATGATAAGGGTAAAATGTGTTGAAATTGTAATCAACCCAGTTATTAGTTGACTGGTTACTATCTGGCCGAATGTAACAATAAACTGATAATGTATTATATTTAATACTCTATTACTTTTGGGTAAAATTTCGTAAATCACATCATAAATTTCGATAGTAACAACACTATTAAAGTGTTCGAATGGCAGTCAGATGCAGTACAGTCAATTCAACTATACTTATATTTAGTTGATTGTACTGTCTACAAATTGACTATAGTTTGTGGGATTGACTGCAAGTATAGTGCAGTAGGTACCTATTTTTAAGTGGAGTATAGGCGAAAGCATTTTGCGAGACAAATCAGTATGCAGACCGGCTAGTGGTCTACAAAACTAAGAACTTACAACTCATTAATTCAGAACCAATTTCAATGTAGCATCAGTTACTTCAACTACAGTGATTCTAATAAACTATTCGGTAATCATAAAAGCCTGCTAATAGTTATTAGTACTTATTAGTAAAATTAAAGATAAGCTAAAGAAAAGAAAAGTTTACTTTCCGGTTGTTATGTTTTGTTTCGGAAAGGTAGAGGAAATATTTTTTATAAATAGCCTCCTTTGACTGTATTTTCTGTTTACAGATAGTGAAGAGGAAGACTTTTCAAGTTGATTTTCTATTTACAGTTAATTTAAAAGTGGAGAAAGTATTTTGATTCAAAACATTGCGAAATTTTATTAACATATCTTGAAGAAAAGAAATGAAGTTAACTATTAAAATCCTTAAAAATCGTCAATTTGGTAAACAGCTAAGTTAATACTATTGCGGGTATCAATACTGCAAACTTTTTAAAAAAAATGACTAAGTCTTACGACCTTTAATAAATACCAACTTTAACGATAAACCTTCTACCTTACCCTTTACATAAAATCTTTGATCTTAATACCATTTTTCTCTTTTACATTACTCTTTTCTTTTCTTTACGTTCCAAAATCGCTGTTTCAAGTTAAAAACACCAATAATAGTTGAATCGCTTTAAAAAAAGCCATGTTACGTAACTTTACACTAAATCGTCAAGTATTTACGCTCCCAAATAGCCAAGTTTATTAACCATTAAATCCTAGACTAAATAAAATGTCAAGAAAACTACCGAAAGTATCAATTTGGATATTGTTAAAAACCCTAATTCGAGAAAAACAATCGAAAACATTGGGCTTATGTTTATTCAGCATATTGATAACAATTTTTAGTACATGAATGCCAGTGAAAAATGTTAAATTAAGTATCTTACCAACGTAACTAGAATTTACATTCTCGATTTGAACACCAAAAGAACCATGTTAAGATTAAAAATATTTAATAACCTTTCATAATGGTTAAAAGATTAGAGCTTGCATATATAAAAGATGGAAAAAAAATAGTTTAGGATCACGCTAAGGATTAAGTTGGTAAGTCAAAACGTTCACATCCCCGCGGAAAGAGGTAAGGAAGGCAACCTAATCAATGTACTGTACAAATATACTATAGAGGAAGACCGTGAGTGTTTTTATAAAGGAAAGAGCAAAGTCATCATTGGCAACAGCATTCTTTAACGCCTTGACACGCGTTTCCAAATTTATACCTAAGCCCAGATAAACTCATTAAACCCTTTTATATAACGGTTTTAAGGAGCTAATGTTACTAGTTATAAAAGATTGATTGTCTTATACACCGAAAGTCTTCAAGTTCATTAGTTAATTAATTATGATCCTTGATATACCCCTTAACATCAAAAGTAGTATTACCAAGTCCCTTGTGGAGGAAACCCTCAGGTCTCTTTCCTTTAGACCCCTTAGTACGTTTAGTTTTAGCAGCTAAGTTCAAGAAGGGACGGCTTTACCCGAGAACTTGTTAATTGTACAACTATTAGCCTTTTCCCTCCAAACTTAACTAAACGTAATTATCCTACTTATTCTTCCTACCAATATTTTCCCCAATACCGGTCAAAAAATCCAAAGGGTCCCTAAGACCAGTATATAACCCCTTCCCTTAGAGACTTTCCTATGGTAGATACGGATTAAGCGGTTATTACTACGTTTGTTAAAATTTAGGAAGGAAAAGATAAGTATAACGGTAAGCCGTATAATATTTTCGACGTCAAATTGCGCCCGTTTTTCAACATTTACCATTAGATTAAGGTTAAACTTCCCAACCTTTACTCATCATTTCCCAATATCCTAACCGGCTAAGCCGAGAACTACTACCTTCAGTATTTAACGAAATATTCTTTTTTTCTAAAATTTTATGATATTTCTAAAATTTACTTTGAATAAGATGTTAATTTTATTTAATACCACTTAGACTAGAAAATTATTAAGTGGGTTTACTTGTTAGATTACAAAAAAAATGTTGGAAATCGAGACAAACCTTCTTAATCAGATGCTTGACAGATTGATGTTTTGCCAATAAGTAATAGGGAATGTAGGAGCTGGTGAGGGAATATTATGTTAGCATATTAGGCAAGTTCTTCCGGGCTATAAAACGCTCGAATACGCCTTACAATGCCTTGACGCCACCTGTGAAGGATTTTTTTAACTAGTTTCGATCCTTATTTACAACCGTAATGGCTCGGATTCCGAATTCGATTGGTATATATCACTAAGCTCCAGAATATAAAGACGACGAAAATAACCACTCCTACATATATTAAATCGACCATAAGTATGGAAACCTCAGTTAATACGGCTAACGTAAAGCCCAAACCTAGGGACGTAACTAATAAGCCATATAAGGAGAAGGTTATTCCTTTTTCTTAGGATTTCAAGTCAGTCACGTAAGTTTACTTTAAGTATTGAGAGATATTGAATTTATTGTAAATCCGGTTTTTAGTTAACTCTTCATCCGCCGGCTAAACTTTATAGATAATAGGTAGTGTATTATTCCTGATACCTCACAGCCTCCAAGAAAAAATACTTTAATTATACTACAATTTTTTAAGGAAAAAAAGTTGAAAAGGGGGAAAATAAGCCTAAGATTATCGGCTGGTTCGAAAATATCGGCATTTGTCTAAAATTAATGTAATAATTTGTTGATCACGCCTTTTTGTACAACTTAGAAAATAGAATCCCTTATCGCCTACATAACGATAAAGATTCTAACTCTATACGTCTATTTAATATCCGCAATCGTTATGTCAACTAGGTTTTTTAAGGTATTATACCGGATATTAGGGTAACACAGTACTTAATAGGAGGATATTCGTAATATATCGTGTTGTGAAGCGATACTAATACTGTTACGAAACTTGATTACATAGATACTAGTAAGGCTTAAGTTGACTTTAGCTTTGGAAAAGAGTTTCTTTATAATAATCGACAATTGTCACTACAGTTGTTAGTTCGATTATTTTTTACGTTTTAAAATCCACTTCCCTTTTATTGCTTGACTTTAAAAATATGAAAAACATTGTCTTTGACGTTGAAGTTTAGACTAATAAACTGGTTTAAATCGCAGAATATAAAAGGTTTTTATTTAATGTTAAATAATGGTATCTTTGATTTAATCTTCAAGGGTTAAAGTTAATTGTATTAAATGTGACGGAGTCGGAACTTAGTTAAATATATTAACGGTTCAATCACCTAGAGACTGACAATATTTATAAAGGTTTCATGGCAACTTGTTACAAAAATATGTATTTTCTTACGTTGAAGATAATTGAACGGCTTTATTATTATCACCAAATACACTCCTATTCCCCCCTAAAGTTTTAGTTCATATTAAGAAAAAATCACGGCTCGAACTTTAAACTTTTCGTAAACGTCTTTTACCCGGACAGTAAGCTAGTATTTTATGTTTTTAGTTTTGTTACAGTGTTTTACGCCGTTGAATTCCTGAAAACTATTACGGCGAGGGAAACATTAAAGATATTATATACTTTATGGATCAACATATAATTAGGACTACTAGATATGTTAGTTCACAACGTCGGTATTAACCTTTCCACGATAAAGTTTTAAGTTAATATTAAATTAATAGGTATTGAGTGTAAATAATCTCTCATTAATGCCTACTAGGGTATTAGTAAGGTTAAAAATGCTCACTCTCCTTTGTAAAGGGCTTACCATATCCTTACCCTAGAAATTAGAATTTTTATAAGTTAAGAAGCACAGTTTCAAATGGCAGTAAAGGTCCTTGTCGATAATATTAGTCTTAATGGTCTTATGCTAACTTTTTCATTATTCGGGGCTTACCTACGTATAAAGACTCAATTTTCATTATCGTTAAATACTCAGAAACGTGTTGTGGTATATAGGAAAGCCCTGAAGATATTGAAGAAGGAATTAGTATGCCGCAAATTTAATGACGCTTTTAATATTAGGAACGGATTATTGATCAAAGATATGCTGTCTTTGCCTTTTTGAAGTGAAGTTTTTACGTGGCAAGAGCCAGAAAAATAGGATGATCCTTTTAAGATATTGAATATTGCTAACACAAACGTAATGATTGAAATCGTTAACGGCCTTGTTACTTTCCTGATTACACAAGTTAAGCTGTACAGAAAACCCCTTAAGTTTGATGAAAATCCATCCTTATTTAGTCTCTTACGATTTAAATGATTACCCAATGTTGAATTGTCGTATTTACTGCAAGTTTGGCTATTGACGTCAACAGTAAATGTATATTTAATCGTTGTGATATCAAGTAAACGTATACGTAATTTGGTATCGATTTGTAACGGATTATATTACTGGAATCATCGTTAAGAACTCTACCAATTTATGTGAACGTAAAAAGTAGAAGAGTAATCATAAAATTGGTAGTATATTGATGATTGATATTTTGAGGAGGAAGAGGTATCCGGGGAGTACAAGCCTCATATGAGAGCTTATAAGCTTTTACCCAGAGCGTAGCACTTTACCATACTATGGATAGTATTATATACCCTAATAGTTAGTACACGTAGGTCAAGTAGCAGTGTAGTTCACTTCAAGGTGCACTCTTGCAGAGTGAACGATAACTTGTTACGCTGCAGGCTGTACTCTTGCAGAGTGCATTATGCGTGGCGCGGTTTTGAAGGGGCGTTTCAGAGTGTATGGTAAAAGTGCCACTACCTGGATGAGAGGTTTATAATCTCCCATCCGTAGTATGTACTCTCTGAATATTTCTTCCTAAATCTATCTATCTTTACTACTACAATCCCAATATTTACAGTTATTTTTCTACTCTTTTACATTTACGTGAATAAACAGACCTTATCGATACTAATTAGTAGTCGACTAGGTTGACTATAAATAGCTGAGGAAAAACAAGATAACCTGAAGTTAAATAATTATAATGGGATACTATAACGTTCCCAACTATTTGTATTTTATTACTAAGCCTTACAAGAATTATATGGAAGTGTAAAATTACGTGGAAGCGCCGTTAAAACCTGAAACGTAATAAGATTATAAAATCCGGAGTAACTTTAAAAAGGATTACTTTAGTATTATATTATTGACTAGTTGGTACTTTATCTACTCAAAGCCCCGTTACGTTAACCGTGAACTTGTTTTGGCGTTTTAAACGTACCCGGATACTTGTTAAAAAGCGTCTTATTACATATTAAGTTACGCAAGTTAGAACTACTAAATTTGGAAACCTTTTCTTAGGACCCACTCAGTTTAAATATAGTATTCAAACCACTAACAAAACCTAAAAGCGGTTACAAACGCAACACTCAAAACGCTTATGAAACCTAAAAGAGGTTATAAATATAATACCCAAACCGCTCGTAACCGCTCGTAACCACTAGGAGCGGCCACAATACGACAACCCGAATCGTCTACTAAATACGAATCAAGCCGTATTTACTGGATTATACGATATACCTTCCTATATCTATATTTTCTTCCCCTTTTTAAATTATTTTTTTCCGACTTTCTACTTTCACCTTACAACGCGTATTTTGAACTCAATAATTACGAAGTTTAAGTTTTCTTAACTGTTTAGCGAGTATAACGCTAGGAAAAGTTAATAAAACTAATTTAAAACGCCTAGCTAAGTCATAGTTATGTTTTGTTTACGTGTTATTCAAACCTTATTTATACTAGTCAATGTTGGACATTTTATTTCCTTTGTATTTACGTATTTGTAAGCTTTTTCTTTAAATCCCGAACGTACCAGAATCCTAATTACGATGTAAAACCAATAATTTACGCCGATCTAACATTAAAAGTATATGTAAGAAGTACATACCTCAGTTATAATTATAACCTTACTAGTAACGAACCAAGAAAAAACCAACAAATATATAAAATACATTATAATATATACGTTGTTTCGTAATGATATTTTAAAATATTTGGAGATTATCTTATAACATAATAGAATCGAGGTACTAATAATGGATTTAAACCCTCCTACGATTAATACGTATATTATTAACATAATCTTTAACTGTTATAGCGGTTAAATTCAAATGCATGACTTATTCGATGATTTTAAAAAAACTTCAACAAATTAGACGTCGGATATGTAATTTATAATCAATAATAATACTTGAAAATATTACAAAAACAATTACGAAGCAAAGGTATTAATATAACCGGTGGAAATAATAGCCGTATTATAAGATCTCTGTTACTAATAGCCTATTTTAAGTAAATGTTAAAGTGAGTAAATGATAAATTAATGGAAGTTAAGTTAATGAAGGGATACTAGTTACGGAATCATTAGGATAGCTAGTTTAAAACAATAAATCGGACACGAGGAAAGTCTCCGAAAATATACATAAGGCGTTTAGAAAGGTTAAATACTCGTCGTGAAGTGTAAACAGAGTTGAAGGAATCGATGGAAAAGGAGGAAGTACCGCAAAGATTATCTACGACACGAGATAAATACGAACCCTTTTCAAAACGTAATTTTTAAAAAAGACTAAGATAAGATTACGTGCCGAATACCGTTAATAATAAGCTTAACTACGATAAAAACGGACTGAATAAAGATAACGCCCAGCTTTAAAAATAATAAGCGATATAAAACGCTAATACGTACTTTACGAATTAATACCCGCTAACTACAACCCTTACCGTAATCTCCAACCATATCGCTTTCCTATTAATAAAAGCGACCCTATCAATATTATTAATTTCGCTAGATTCTATGATAAGGAAGAGAAGTATAACGGATAACAGTACGATATACCTGATAATAAAATACATATAATACTTAATACATATAAAAGGCAGGATATCGAATTATTTTAATTCCACGTTATTTTAAACAGAATATTATTTGGGTAGGTATAAGTGGTACATATACTACCTTATATTGGTCTATATATTTACGGAGTATTATAGCAGCCTTAAATAACACTTCCATAA
The DNA here is from genome assembly GCA_038502455.1 of Anisogramma anomala. Classification (NCBI taxonomy): domain Eukaryota; kingdom Fungi; phylum Ascomycota; class Sordariomycetes; order Diaporthales; family Gnomoniaceae; genus Anisogramma; species Anisogramma anomala. The sequence continues at coordinate 9,992,917 of JASMMZ010000008.1, read as the reverse complement.
AAAATTAATTACTAACTTTACGATAAGGATTAAACTAATATAATTTGAAAATATGTAAGAAAATAATTCAAAAACGTTAATAAAAACTTAGAAAAGGTATTTACTGCCTTATTAGTGAAGTTTTGAAAGTGTTAAACGACCTCTAAACCGTGATACAAAGGTAATGAACTATTTATATAAGTAGTAATAAAATAATATCGCGAAAACTTAGATTTCAATCTTTATTATCCAAAGCCAAAAAGGATTTCAAAGCTTTATTTACGAATTTCAAAATATCGCTCAAAACCCTTTTGGGCCAATAGGTGAGTTTTGAAATAATATTTATAGCCGATAAAATTTAAGGCGATGTTAAAGGCTAGTGCCTGGCTAGTATTACCAGGGATCCAACCCTGGTAGTTCTACACGCTCCTGCGATGCTCTAGAGTAGTGAGGAAGCCACTTAGAGACACTCTACCTCACGACACATGACTGGAGAGAGGGTTGCATCATCTTAGCTTCATATCTGCTCCCTAGCATGGACTTTTCTTCTTCTTCTTCTTCATCAAGATTTATATACAGTATCCGACCACCTTGAGCGACAGCTCCGGCCTTAGTCTCTTTACAGTCGAAAGCCAAATTTCTAAAGAAAACCTTGTGAAAACTATTTACTACATCTTTAATCGAAGGTTAAAAGTGTACCTAAAATACAATGAAGGCTTTAAACATAATTATTGAAAAAAAAGACATTAATGAAGGAGCTTTAGAAACAAAGGATAAAGTAATTATTATTCAAAACGTTCCTACGATTGAAGACGAAATGATCCACGGCTATAATAGTACCTACTAAAAGGAATATGAAGCCTTATAGGTTTGTAAAAACTTTATATTATATACGATAAACTTGGCCGTTAGTTCTATAACTACTTTATATAGGAATAAATTCGGATTGAACGATAGTTTTAGGTGCATTACCTATTTAAGAACCGGATAAAAGCCAATTTTACCATATACGTAACCGAGTGCGAAGGCGTAAAAGATAAGCTTAACGCTTGCCCCGAGAAATCCACTTCCGAAGAAGAAAATCTTAAAGGTAATAATACTTACGTAATAACACAAAACGATGAGACCGCCTAACGTATTTTCATAGGCTTATACGATGCCTTCTTTCTGCATAATATAGGCTTGGATTACGTGAACGGAATATTAAACGCATATATAACGTCAGAATTTACGCTTTCGAATAGATACGGTAACCGAGTTCAGGGAATTATACCTAATACCGGCGCGGCCGAAGTTTCAACGGCCGGAAAACAATAATTCGACGTGTTCATAACCAAATTCCCGAAGTTTTAACTCGACCGAATAAGAAACTCCGGAAGGTTTTATTCGTTAAAGGTAAAGAGTCGTCGTTTAAAACGGTTATTATTAATATACAATGCGGATCGATTACATTTTTCGTAATAAACTTTAAAACGTCGTTTTTACTTTAGTTAACTAATATAACTAAATTCAGAATTCAAGTTCACAATACGACTAACTAACTTAATCGCGCCTCGAATAACATATCTGTAATACTCCGGATTAAATTCGGCCACTTGTGTTTTTTACCTAAAATACGTACGATTAAGGCTATTAATTTAACGTAGTTATAATTACGGATATTATGCCGCCGATTGGAATACTTAACTATAAATAGATTTTTACAGTCACTTTACGTCTCGGGATATACAAATGTAAGAAAAAACGTATTTAAAGTTATCTAAAAGTGTTACAAGTACCAGCTATACTTTCAGGCCTTACATAGGTTTAAATTCCGCCTTTAAAACTACGTGAACTTTTACTACAACGTAATTATCAATGTTATTCTCTTAAATTGTTAGCCGGTATTATATGCCGTCAATGCGATAATATTGTTCCTATCCGCCAAATTTATACGAAGCGTTTTTATTATAAATTATCAAGACATTTTGGTTCATTGCTAATTAACAGTTTACTTAAAGCCTCCAGATTAAATTACCTACGACGCTAAAACGGTCTTCAACTTTACTTAATACCGTATTGAAGTTAGGACCGCTGATAACTAATGTGAATAAATACCAGTAAACGTATTATAAGGCATTAGTAAATGAAAAAGGTATTATAAATAATTTAAAAGGGCGTATATGATACTGTTTAAAAGGTCAAAGGGTACCATTTTTAAGGAATTTATCTTATAAATGGCGTTTGAAGCTGTTAATAACATCTTCAGCCCAAATAAGCTTATCCCCATATTCCTTCTTTTCAATATTTACCAAAAGATTTATACAAACTTTACACTCTCGCCAACCAAGGAATAAAGAGCAAATTCTGTGGCGAAAGCCATAGTAACATTAATTTCCTTACGGGTTAAAAACGACGTTTTAAAATCGTTGCCTACAAGGAATAGCCTACGTGAAACTGGTGTTTTAAGCCTACTATTGCGGTTGAAGGTCTTAGTTGGAATAATATTACGTGCAGTACAGTAGGTTAACTTTACTTAAAGTGAAGTTGACTATATTGTACTGAAAGTTGAGTGTATTGCTTTGTATGGACTTACTGCATTGAGTGTTAGTCGAGTGCAGTACGCTGCACTGTACCCTAGGGCACGAGCTAAGCAATTGGCTATACAAACTACAGTACAGACCGACTAGAGGTCTGCCAAACCTAGAATAATACATCCGTCACTTGACCAATGCAATACTACTGTTACTTGGATGAATCGAATCGACAACGTTGTAATAATCTAAAGACCTACGAATACTGTTTAGTACTTATTAAGTGAAGCATAGATTGACTAAGTAGAAGAAGAAGCTACTTTCCGGTTACGCTTTACGTTAACAACAGAGGCTAGGGTAGAAGAAAGATTTTTGCGAAAGGCCTTTAAGAGTACAGCGCCAGTTTACAATGGTAGGCAAACAAAAAAGACTTTTAGGTTGCGACAGTTTACAACGTCAATTTAGAAGTAAGCGATGGTATCACCATTGAAAACACCAAGAAATCTTTATTTATCCTCTTTGAAAACGTTGAAATTGACTGTTAAAAGTCTTAAAGTTTGATAAGTTAGAAAACAGCTACGTCAATACTACTACGAGTGCTATTACTATAGAAAAACGACCAAGTCCCCACGTTAACTTTTAACCTTCTCTCTTTACCATTAACAACGACTTTGACCTTACGGTTTATAACAAACGTTTTCCCTACTTCAAATTTTTCACTCCCCACGTTACTTTAATCGTCAAGTTCGCTGCTTTAAGTGAAAAAACCAAGTCACGCCAAAAATGCCACGTCGCGCGATCTAACGAGAAGTCACAAAGTTCCTACCCGACTTTATGCTCAAACACCAAGTCTCTACGCCTAAAATTACTAAGTCTCTCGCCTTACTCGTCTTACCAAGTCCTACATAAGCCAAAACCTTAAAATATCTACTATAAGCGCTTACTTCAATGCTATTACCGACCCATGCTAGGAAAAAAGTAATTGGAGCGTTCGGACCTGTCTTTACCAAATATTACAACATAAACCTTTAAGGGGAAGACGTTGATGAAGACTTAACCGAAGGGAACCTAGCCAACTTCGTCGGCTACTATATTGTTAAAAAAATATGGTGGCAAAGAACTTGACTGCGATGCCCGCGCCTTTCTAAATTTTCGTTATATTTTCGACAACTAAACTATTAATATATGGAAAAATATTGAAAAAGGGATTAATTTAAGGTTAAAAGCTAAACTTAAAAGCCGAGGGAGTTAAGTGTTAGACAAAGGCTATACTAAGTTGACGAAAACCCTCATTAAACTAACTCAACTTAAAAAAAATGCCCTTAAGATTCACGACCTGAAGGAAAAGGTGTTGAGGAATCTTAACGCCCCTACACGCGATCCAGGGGACTTCCCCTTTACCCTGAGTTAATTTAAACCATTTTAAATGCGAATGATAAGCCTGTTAACCTGCTCAGCAACTCAATACCTCTACGAGACAGCGCGGCGTACGCTCTTAACGGCGGCAGGACACGTAAAGCAGCGGCCGCCCACGCCACTAAAGGTATCAACATCAGCGCTTGATACCAGTTAATTAAGTAAGATCGTTAAGCCTCTTAAAGTCGTTAGAAACCACCACCTCCTTAGTAATTTAATTAAAGTTTCCAAGCCCTTTAAAAACCTTCCCCATTTAGATTAACCTACACACGAAAACCAATAACAGGTCCTACCCCAGGAATTTATACCTTGGGCTAGGAGATTGGCAATTACCTTCAATACCGTGCCTCGAAAACTCTAAGGCTTAAACTGACAGAAACTACCATATAGGGCTAAAATAACTATCTTGACTTTATTCTAAAACTTGTCAAGATGATGAATATAAATTACAAGCTATTTACAGACTTCTCCATGATTTTAACCAACGTAGGAAGGTAAGACAGAAAACCTTATAATCATTTCGACACTAGAATAATACGATTTTCAAATATTCATAAATAAATGGAGGTTAACCTTTCAAGTTCTCATTTACTATTTCCCGAATTCCTTATAAGTTACACTAGGAGTTACTACCTGACATTACTTATGAAAGCTATTACGTTTCGCGAAATTTACGATGACATAAAAAGCCTCTTTAAATACGATTTCTACCCTGCGTATTACGACATAGATTAGACCATTACGCGGTGAATTATAATGATGGCGAAGCAGAAAAAGGAGGAAATATTAATGAACGTTTTTAATCAGATACTTTATAAGTTAATGCTATGCCAGAAATCAATGGGGAAAACTGACGTTGGAGAAGCCACAATTCGCGAGCAGGTACGGGCAGAAATCGCGGGCATCAACGAGTTTAAATACGCACTATAACGCTCAGATTCTACCTACGAAAGCTTTTTGAGCCAGTTACGTTTCTAGCTTACCACGAGATAATGCGTACAACACACTAGTTTAATATATACTCCTAAGCCGATAACTTCTTTAATGTAAATAAATAAAACCTTACGGTGATTAATTACGTCGACCGTAAGTACGGGCACCCAAAACTCACAAAATCTGGCCTACCGGTTACAAACTAAAGTTAATAACTACGCTAACGCTAATAAGGCCAAAATTTAAACGGATCTATTAACCGTAAACATTGTTGACGTAATAATAGTAAAAAATGTTAGATTGATGGTAAATTTGGTTGCTGGTTAACTCGGCACCACCTCGTCAAAAGAAACAACAAAATGGAAATATATTACACCGAATATCCTACTATTTCCAAATAGGATTATTTGAATTAAATTGCAGACTTCGAGGGCGACAAACAAATTGACGGCGCTAATACCCCTAAACACATCAATTGGCACAAAGATACTGCTCGTAACGCGGCTTAATAATTAGTCAACTTCGCCTTCCTATACCATTTAAGTGGTAAAGACCCTTATCTTTGCCCTAAACAAGCCCCTAACCCTGTATACACCTTTAATCTTCACGATTTTTACGAGGATGACACTTTTTGAATTATTATAATATATATAAAGGCAATAAGGTATTTAAGAAGAGGCTATTAGTAGTACTTAGTATTATGGAAAGTAAATACTACACCTACTGAAATTGATCGCCACGATATTAACAAGGATAAAATTGGCTTTAGCATAGGCGAATGACTATTATCACTAGCGACAACAGTATTTTAAACTATTAAGGGAACAATTAAGTTTTATATCCTTCTATCCATTACCCCTTTTCCAATTTACTTAGAGGATATAAAAACCTTCGACGTTAATATCGACGTCAATGTAGATGAGTTGGTTAGAAACAGCTCAAGGATTTTATTCGCCCTTAAGTAAAGGTACCTATGGTTTTATCTTTAAGGTCCGAAAGCAGTGGTATTGAACTTGACAAAGCCTGAAATACGTTAATTATACCGGCGTTTGGTTTATCTAATTGTTAATAGGCTGTAAAAAGTCCTAAAGTACGTAAGGTATAATAATGTGGAATAATTGACTTTAAATGTTGTTAAAAGACTTTCCCACTATTGTCAAACGTATACATGAGCCCCCCAAACATTTAAATTTACATTCAATGTACTAAGATAATAATTCTATTCTTTACGTCATGAATTCAGTAACATTTTTATAGGATTAATTTTTTAAAGTAGCTTCAGACAAAGGATACGTAGGAAACTTTTAGGATACTATAAATCAATACTTACTTGAGCACAGCCAATATCGCGTTTACGATACCAGTATTAACTTTACGGCGGTATAGTTTTAAAAGGATATTAAATAATAGGTATCTAATGTAAATAGGTACCTATAAAAGAATATTAGAGTATTAAAAAGGTTAAAAGAATATACGCCCTACTTCGCCGAGCGTATAATATTCTTACGTTGGAAATCGAATACTTTATGGATCCGGAGGCATATTCATAAATGGTAGTAAAAGGTTTAAACGATATTGTACGTCCTAGCGGTTTAGTGCCAACGCTATTAGTCTTTAAAGCATACCTACGCCTAACGAGTAAATCTTCGCCTTCGACAAATATTTCGAAACTTTATACGGCCTATAGAAAAGCATTAAGGGAATTATGAAGAAAATCGGTACGCCGTTAGGTTAATAACGCCTTTAATACCAGAAACATCCTTATAATAATCGATGTACTTACTTTACCATTATAAAGTAAAGTCCTCGTATAATGGGAGGCGGGAAAATGAAAAGGAATATATAAGATATTAAATATCGCGAATTCTAATGCAGTTGTTTGGACTGTTAACGGTCTTATATCTTTCCGAATTACTTAGGTTAAGTTTTATATAAGAGTTATTAACGATAGAGACCTTTACGCTAAGCGACCGAGTTAACATGAACTTCTCCCACCTATTATCGATGAGTTGATATAACGCCGCTAGCGCGGACGACCTGTGAGAAAAAAGAACGTTAAAAAGGAGGAATATATACTAGGCCGTATTTACAATATTACTTGAGTAAGTTGAAAATAGAAGGATAACAAAGACTTGGTATTAAAGCTTCGAACGTAAGTAATTATTGAAACCTCTGGCAAACTTTTTGAGAAAAGAGATGAAGTCGAAATTAACGACCTATAACTTGAAAGGTTAAACAATATATATCGAAAACCGATTTCAACCTTTAAAACCAAAAAATTTACTATCTTTAAATCAAGAATTATTGACGAGGTTAAGGGAAAGACCACGGGGCGTCCGTACGAAAAATTACGCCTAATCGCTTAACAATACAGTAATAAAGGCAAAGACGAGATCTCTACGTATTCATCAACGATTTAGAAAATTATTAACGCTTAGTGGTCGTTTTGGCAGTAAATTAAATAGTTAAAACTAAAGGTAGGTTTATATTTAAAAGACGTAATTTAAAGTAAGCCTATATATAATTAGTCACGAATTTACAACGGATCGTATTATTAAGATTATTATATGAGCTACTTGTTATTTACTCTTCAAGAACGGTATGTGGTATATTCAATCATCATATGGATTATCTAAAGCCGGCGTTTATAAATTTTCATCCTAATCGTTATACTTTAAGTTACAATTAGCGATAAAGTTTTTAATGGATAACCGGAATTTTCAAGTAACTTAAAAGACGGAATTCGATGTAATAGGTATATAAATTAACGATACCCCTTTTGTTGGAACGGCTGGATTTATAGTATTAGAACAGCAGGCGATTAAGGGCTTTCAATTTTGGAATTGCAAGCCGGTGATAACGTTAACAGAAAGCAGGTAACTTAACTTTAGTAGATAGTCAATCCGTATCCTTGGTATTAATACCGATTTTAACTTTAGTTAAAAAATTAGGGTGTTATTTTAAATACAATTGATAAGACTAATGTGGTTAGAGCTTAACGGTATTTGGAATAACGTATTCGAGGCAGTTTTATCGTTACCTTATGCCAACAGAAAGCCTTTTACTACCTATTTATCGCGGCGAAAAAATAAGAGCTAAAAGATAAAAAAATTAACCGTTTAAATAAAATGCTCGAGTAACAAATTCGAAACCTAGACCATGGGATTGATATAGTCTTAATAGACTTATTGAGGGTAAATTTGATAATCTTTACGAACGGTTTTTTTATAAACAATACAGACTTATCTCTATTAATCTTCTTTTTAATAATGTATATTAATGAGGAAAGACATAAAACCCGGTTCATTATTATCGGTAGCTTAATTTATTAAAATTATATGAAATGCAAAAGGATTATACGAAGAGTATTAGCTTTAAAGGTTTACGGTATAATGGCAGGCTTTAACGTATATATTGTACTATAAAAAAAACCTTAATCTTATTACTAGGAAACTAAAAATTCCTCCTATCCCGGTGGTAATTTGTATCGATTGGAATAGGCTTTTCAGATATCTTTCGAAACTCGGAGCCACCAGCGAAAAACATCTGATAATCAACGTGATAGCACTCTATAAAGCCTAAGAAGAGAAGAATATTAAGGATTTTCGGTAAATTAACGGTAAATGAAACCCCATGAGCGCCATGACTAAGGTGGCGCCAAATAAGGCCATTAAAAAGTTTATTGATAGCAACAGGCTAACTATACGCAACGAGGGTTATATTAATAGACCTTTCGGAGAGCCCAAATCATATGAAGGTGGATAGGAATATGTCAACAAACAAGAAGATCGTCAGGGAAGTAGATAAGTTGATGATAGCGATTTGTTTGACTGACACGGTTAAAGTCAAGGTTTACATATATCAGTGGCGAAAGAACTTTTTGTAGAAGTTAATAAACTCGGACCTCGGAGTAACGGAGTAATAAAGGTTGAATGAGGTCAATTTACATGCAATTGGGTGGAATTTAATATGGAAGTTAACTGTAATTGATAGGGGTCTGTTCAGTTAACAAGGAGACAATTCAATAGCAACCAGAAAAGATTGGTCAGCTAAACTAGCATGCGCACACAAACTAAAAAGCTGCTAGTGTTCGAATAGTACTACGTACAGTGTAGTAGGTCAACCTTAATTATAGTTAGGTTGATTATACTATACTGCAAATTAAGTGTATTGCTTTGTGTAGACTTACTATATTGGGTATAAGTAGAGTGCAGTACGCTACACTTCACTTTAGGGCACGGGCCAAGCAATTGACCATACAAATTACAGTGCAGACCGGCTAGCAGTCTGCCAAACCTAAAATAATACATCCACCACTTGACCAATGCAATACTACTATTACTTCAACCAATCGAATGGATAACATTACTACAGTCTAAAAAACTACGAAAAGTCTTAGTTTAAATAAATTGAACCGGATAAACTAACTTTTGAAAAGATCAACAGATTTACAGGCCATAATATGTTCGTCAATTTACCAAAGGATATTAATTTGTTTCTCTAGATAATAATGCGGGAAAATCAGGGAGACAAGGTGAAAAAAAGCCGCCTAAAACCGCTAACGGAGCCACTTTTAAAACGACGAATCCAAACCGTTTCTAATTTCAATACTACCCTCGAATCGCACTCGCAACCCATTATCATGATTCGAAAAAGGCCCGTTCATACCAATATTACCAGTACCTCGTTACCAGGGCCGCTCTTTTAGCTCGAAAACCAAAAAAACGTTTCAGAAACTTTTTCGCAAAATCTTTTATCACTTAAAAAAATGGTAAACTGTAAGCTTAATTTCAAGTTTCGTTGAGAGGGTATTATTACCGCCTTAAACGCCCCGTTTAAATAATTGACCTAAACGGAAATCTTTGATTTAGTCGACTAAAGCGTTTTTCGTTTTAAACGGTTCGATTCAAAGGTTTACTAAGTTTACATAATTTTTCCCACTCGACTCGTATACGAAGTTTAAGATATGATCGGAAAATTATACCAAAAAACCCGCCTAAATGTAAAAGAATATAACGACGACGGTAAAAAGGATATTATAACCTAGTCGCCTACTTTATAGCAGGCTAACCACTGATTAACTTTTATATTTTCAACTTTTCTTCGTATCCCTTATCATTTACGTATTGAAGTTGTAATATTTCGTAAACTTATATACAATTTGAAAAACTGCTTAAACGATGTATTTACACCGCTCCACCTACGGATTTCGAAAAACATCACTCGCATAAAACGATTTTACGTATTATAAAACCGCTTTAAGACTTAGATAAAGCTGGTATTTATTAGGAAAACACCTATTAAAAGTATTATAAGAAACGGTTCGAAATAGTTAGTTTAACCTTTAACCCGTATTTATTGGTTTAAATAAACCGTTTCAATGGCTTTATATTAACGGGTATATAAACAAACGATATATTAACGCTATTCGATTCGTTGTTTTCCGCATTTAAAAAGAGGGAACTTTTGAAGGCCGGCCTAAAGGTAAAACCTCAAACGTACCTAACAGAAGACCATATAATCGACTTTTATAACGTTATAATCGAATTTCAGAACGGCGTTTTAGACTTTACATAAAAAGAATAATTAAACAAAGTTACCTTTATCGTTTTAAATAACATAAAACGGGCTGACAAATACAAATACTAACGCGTACGTAATGCTTGAGTTACTTTATTAACATAACCGAAAACGGTGTTCGACCTTCATATCACTGCGTAATGCCAAACTTCCCCGTTAAATGATATAAATAAAGAGTTTAACGAACGCCTTACGTAACAAGTACATAATCTTAACCGCGGTTTACAATTTATACCTCCGAATAGACATATTATAAAGCTGATTGTTTTGTCTAACAGCTTTTCGCTAATAATGGAGATTATAATTAGTAAATGCGCTTCATTTTGATTTTCGGTAGCAAAATGCCAGCTCAAAACGGCTTTATGGTCCGTAAAAGTATAATTTATTGGAATTTTTCGAAGAATAAGCGAGTTCTAAAAAAGGTTTTCGCTTTAGAAATTTATAATATGATTAGAGGTTTCGATTCAGAAATCATTATAACAATAACGGTTCGGATAATGATTTTAACCTTAATTTTTAACTTATCTTTTTCGTTATATATATTGATTCCTTTTAACTTTACATATATTCGGTTGAATTTAGCACTACGAACGAAAAACGCTTAGTAATCGATATTATAGCCTTAAACGAGTTATATTAACGCCCAAAATTACGGAAACGAGGTAAATAGATGGAAAATCGCACCCAGCGGATGTAATAACCAAAAATACCCCAAATGAAGTATTAGAGACGTGAATATCTACAAGTATACTGTTTATTACTATTATCAACAAGTTTTTACGACCATGTGAAGATTAACATATTACGCCTTACTTTTCACTTTTCACTTTTTATTTTACGTTATTTTGTCGATATTGAAATTTCGGAGTGGCTCGAAACTTACATTTATACCGCTTTTAAAAATTTACCCCGAGTTGGATTGACCATTTCGCGCCGCTTTTAATATACTATTTGTTGGAATATTATTGCAATAGTATTGCATGCAGCGCAGTAGGTCAACTTTAATATAAGTAAAGTTGACTACTGCAAGTGTATTGCTTTGTGTGGACTTACCGCATTAGGTGTAAGTCGAGTGCAGTACGCTGCACTTCACTCTAGGGCACGGGCAAAACAATTAGCCATACAGATTATAGTGCAGACCGGCTAGCGGTTTACCAAACCTAGAATAATATATCGACTATCTTACCAAGTAATACTACTGTTACTTCGACCATAATTTGAATTGACAACGTTACAACGTCTAAAGGCCTATTAATAGGTAAAGCCTACCAATACTGATCAGTACTTATTAGGTTAAGTATAGCTTTGCTCAGTAGAAGAAGAAGTTACTTTCCCGTTTCCCTTTGAAATTGAGTAAGGTAAAGGGAAGATTTTTGCGAAAGGTACTAAGGCTATGTCTGATGTTTACAGATAGTTAAAAGGAAGACTTTCAAGTACATTTGTTATTTATAGGTACTTGAAAGTAACAACAGCATTGCTATTATCTTAAACATTAAGAAACCTTTACTAAATTAGTTTTAAAGAAAAAGAGTTAAGATTAACCACCTGAAAGTCTTTAAACTGGCAAGTTGGCAAGCAGCTAAGTACTTCGACGACAACCTTTGGAATAAGAAAATTGACGAAGACTTTGCCCCCGAATATCCTACCAATTACGTCGGCTACTTTCTCTTTGACGACACCTATAACGATTAATATACGAACGTTAAAACCTTTTTCGACCATATCAAATTTTTGAAAGATTAAAGTTAAAATATATATAAAAAGATAAAAAAGCTAGTAAAAGTTAATTGAAGGGTTAATATACGAAAAAGAAGGATTTTACTACTTTTAAAGGTCGGTAAAGATGGTAATTTCGTTGAGGTATTTTATGAGTACGTTACGGATAAAAATCTATAATAAACTTAAAAATATAAGGGAAAGTGGATTTTTAACGGCAATAATTCTTAACGCCTCTATATACGTTCGTAAGTATTTACCTAAGCCTAAATAAGTAGACGCGAGAAATAGATAAATATATACCCTCTAAGCTATTAAATCCACTAGTTACTTAAGTAGGAACCTCACCGAACCCCTTAATACTAAAAGGATTATCGTTAACCTCCCCGCGAAATAAACACTTAAGCCTATTTCCTCTACGTTTTTTAATACATCCAATTTCAATAGCTAAACTAGAAAAGAAACTACTTTATGCGTAAGCCCATTATATACACAACTACTCGCCTTTTCCCTTTAAATTCGGCGAAAGGTATCTATCATATTTATCAGTATTAATAACAACTCTAATCTTTTCCCCGATTAATTGAAAAAGGTCCTTACGATCAGTACATTACCTTTCCATTTCGACGCGTCCCTATGGAGGATACGGATTATACAGTCATTACCACGTTTGTTAAAATTTGACGGGGGTGGGGTATAATGGTAAGCCGTACAATTTCCTCGAAGTTAAGCTGTATCCATTTTTTAACATTTGCCGCTAAATAAAAGTTAAATTGCCAGGATTTCACTCGTTGTTCCCCAGTATTTTTACCCGCTAATTTAAGGATTACTACCTCTGATACCTAACGAATTATACTTTTTTCCGCGACATTTACGATGGTATAAAGGGCTACTTCGAATAAAATGTCCACTTTACTCAATATTATACGAATTAGAATATTATTAAGTGGTTTTACATGTTGAATTATAAAAAAAAGTCGGAAAGGAAAATAAACCTTTTAAATTGAATATTTGACAAGCTAACACTTTACCAATTGATAATGGGGAACGTAAAAGCTATCTAAGTCACCTTACGCTAATATGTCCGATGAATAATTACGGATTATAAAAAGTTAGAATACGCCTTATAATTCCTTGTTACCATTTGCGAAGGTTTTTTTTATCTTATTACGTTCCTCATTAGCGACCATAACTATTCGAGTCTCCGGCTCGACTAATATATACTTATAAACTCTGGAATTTAGTAACTAAAAAGACCCTTTAAATTTGTATTACATCAATTGACAGTACGAAAGGCTTAGTTAATACGGCTAACGGAAAATCGGGACCTTTACCTATAAAAGAGAATATTCCTTTTTTTAATATTTTTAAAATAAGTTAAAAAAGTTTATACCACACTTTCCAAGATATTAAATTTACGGTAAATAAGGCTATTTTTTCATACGTTATATGACTACCGAACTTGAAGAAAAATCGGTAATATATTATATTTAATTTACCTTAACTTTTACCTGAGATTATATCTAGTAAATTACATAATTTATAGGAAATAAGAGTGGAGAAAAGAAAAGGAAGCTGAAGGTTATCGTCTAATATAAAGATACTGTGAATATTACTATATACCCTCACAGATAGTGTACATAGGTCAAAAAGTAGTGCACTGTATTGCAGGATGCACTCCTGTAGGGTATACGATAACGAGTCACGCTGCAGGCTGCACTCTTGCAAGACGAGAAGTGCATCATGCATAGATCGGTCTGGAATGCTATTCCAGGTCGACGGCAATGCGTGGAGCGGTCTAGAAGAAGTATTCCAGAGTAATACACTCTGGGTGGAGGATTATAAGTTCTTACCTATGGCGTGCACCTCGGAATGCTTTCTCTTGATCATCATCTTCTATTATACTACAATACCAATCATTCTGATTACTCTTTAAAAACCTTATATTTACGTAAATATTATAGGATCGAGACCTAACCGACACTAATTAGTAGCCAACTCGGTAGACTATAAACAGCTTAGGAAAAAAGAGACAAATACACGTTGAATACCTATAACGGGATGCTATAGCGGTCCCAATTGCTTGTGCTTTAACATTACGTTTTATAAGAACTATACAGGAGTGTGGAATTACGCGGGAGCGCTGAGAAACCCGAAGCGTTACAAGACTATAAGATCTGGAGTAACTTTGAGAAGATTAGCCCCATTCCGTCAACTACCAACTTATATTAGCGCTTTAAACGTGCAACTTGAGTCCTTTTCAAAGGGCGTCCTATTACATATCAGGCTACGGAAGCCAAAACATTAAGTTTCGGAACCCTTTACTAAGATTTACCAGATACTAGGCTACGTAAGCCCAATCATTAAGTTTCGGAACCCTTTACTGGGACTTACTAGATACTAGACTACCCAAGCCAAAACACTAAGTTTCGGAACCCTTTATTACGACCCACCCGATTTTCGTCAATCTATATCAATAGCCCCACCAAAATCGGTTACATACGAATAACTAAACCAACCGCCTTAACAACATTGGTTATACACCAAGCAACCGACCGATCTCTTTACTAATTTCTGTTACGGTACGTTAATACGGACCGACCACCAAAAACCGGATTATACAACTATATTCCCTTTTCCCTACTCACTTTTCTACATTCTCCCTATATATTTTAAGTTCAATACCTATAACTTTTGAAATTTTATTGGCTATTTATCTAATAAAGCGTTACTTACACGGATAAAACTAATTTTAAACGTTTAACTAGTTTATAGTTATACCTTATTTGTATATCGTTTGAAATTTTTTTACGCTAATAAACGTTAATTAATTTTATTTCGACCGTGTGAATTACCTTATTTTCTTTATATTTACTACGTTACCCCAAACTTTAAACCACATTAAATTTTACTACCTTGGAGTAAATACAAACTACTATTTACAAATATATAATAGCTTTACCAGTAACGGATCTGGGAAATATTAATGAATATATTAATTACCTTTCTTTATATATATAATTTATAGATAATATCTTAAAATACTTGGACCGTAATATTCAAGGTAATACAATTAAGGTTTTAGTAAAATATTTGGATTCCTACACGGTAAATACATACGTTACAAATTTAATTTTTCAACTACTGTCATCGGGAAATTAAAGCATATAATTGATTTGAAAATTTAAGCGAAAACTTTGCGAATTAGACGTTGAATATATTTCGAATAGTGGATGATATAATTAGAAAAATCCTACGAAGATAATTACAGTGTAAAGGTGTTAATACACCCGAAGAAATTAATAATCGTATCTTAAAAGCCTTATCTGTAACGGCTCACCTTATGAGATTTCCGAAATAAATAGATCAAGAAATAAAAGGAAAACGGTTTAAAGAAGAAAGTTACCTAAAAAAACGTTAGGATCGCTTAATGAACGTCGTAAAAAAGATTATAAAAAACCAAAGTACATTGAGATAAGACGTTTAATAAGACTAAAAGACCTCCACATAACAGAAACAAAAATAGAAAATTTGTTAAAAGAGGAGAAAATACCGTAACAGTTATTTACAAGTTTGAAACACGAATCCCATTTAAAAAGAGACTTGAAACCTAATTAAAAATGAAAACACACTCCGAACATTAAAAATAACCAGATCATCTATAATAAAATTGGCCGAAACGTAAATAACAACCCGCCCTAAAAAGAAGGATCGACCGTAACATGGAAAACACCCAGATTTAAAATTTAATAAGCGACGTAAAACACCTATACATACTGCACAAATTAATGCCCTTTAACTATAACCCTTACAGGAACCTCCCACTACATCGCTTCCCTCTTGATAAGAGCCACCTTACGAATTTAATCAACTTTACTAGGTTATGGGATAAGGATAATAACTATAACTGCAAGCCATACGATGTACTAGATAATAAAGGACGGGTTATGTTTAATATATATAAAAGACTAGATATTAAGCCATCATAATTTCACATTATTTTACCCGGTATATTCTCTTATATTAGTGGATATATTCGCCGAATGTTATTACTGCTTCAAATCACACTTTAATACCGAGATTGATTACGCGTTATACGATAAGGACTGAACTAACATGACGTGGAAATCTGTGAAAACCCAATAGGAAAATGCCGATAAAAACACTTAGGAAATCTTTACCGTTTTATGAACAAAGTTCTGAAAGTATTAAGTAGCTTTCGGGCCGTAATATAAAGTCGATACATTATATTTTTAAATAATAATCAAAGCTTACCGTAAAAATCCGGATTTCGAACTTACACTTTTTAAATCGAAAATGAACTTAAAGACCTTTTATATAAGCCTTCGAATATCTGTTCAAAACTTTATATGCCGTTACCCAAGCTTTCAATTAATATTCGTATTAATGAAAATTAAAAGCGAAGTTCAAATTACCAAAGTAAACCTTGCCAAAACAATTTACCATGTTTTTAACCAGAGATTTAAGGTTTATCCAACGTAAAACGAACGCTTAAAGTATTGTTACCAGGGAGAAAACCCTAGTAATAAAAGATGAGGACGGTATTTCGTAAATAAACAAATTATACTTAAATCATAATAATATTTACGGAAAAGAATATAACGTCTTATAAATTTGTAATAGCGTTGTATCATATGCAACAAAATCGGTTGCTGGTTTATAAACTACTTTACTTACAAATAAATTCGGACTAAACGATAATTTTAAGCCGAATGTAATTTTAAAGATGGGATAAAAGCCAACTTAACAATATACGAAGCTTAATATAAATGTATAAATAACGAACTGAACAAATATCTTTACGAAGACATATCCAGAAAATAAGACCTTAAATAAAACGATAACTATTTATTTGCCTACGATAATAAAAACGCCTAAAGTATTTTCGTCGGACTATAATATACCTTCTTTTTATATATTATAAGATCAGATGATATAAACAAAGAATTTAACGTTAATATGAAATCGTAATTTTCCCTTTTTAATAAATACGAAACCAGATTTTCAGGAATTATACTTAATACTAATACAACCGAGATTTCGACGGCCGAAAAACGACAATTCGAAGTACTTACAGCGAAATTTCCGAAATTTCTGCTAAACCAGATAGGAAAACACCGAAATATCCTATTTTGTAAAGACCAGGCGACGTCTCTCGAAACGGTCGTTGTAAATACGCGTTTTGGACCGATGAAGTTTTATGTAATGGATTTTAAAACGTTATTTTTATTTTTATTAGCCAATATAAACAAATTTAAAATTAGGATTCAGAATACGACTTATTAATTTATCCGCGTTTTGGATAACGTATCCGTACCATTTAGGCTTAAGCTTGAATACTTATCATTTTTCCCTAAAACACGTATAATTTAGGATATTCACTTAACTTAACTAAAATTTCGAATTTTATATAGACGATTCGGCTATTTTATTACAAACCGACTTTTACGTCTGTTTTACGCCGTAGGCTTTATATATAAAAGGAAAAATATACTTAAAATTATCGAAACGTTTTATTACAAGTGTTATCTCCACTTACAAGCTCCACAACTATTCAAATTCCGCTTTTGAAATGATGTGAACTTTAATTACGAAGTAATTATTAATATTATATATTTAAATAACCTATAGATCCTTTACGTTGTCGATACGGTTACATTATTCCAAATCGCTAAGTTTACATGAAACGTTTCTGCTTGAGATGGTTGTGACTCTCTAATTAATTGTTGGTTAAACGTTTACGTTTGGCCTTTAAACTGGATTACATATGACGCCGGCATAGCTTTTAATTTCACCTAATGGCGTACGAAAGTTCGGATAGCCGGTAACAAGTATAGGTCCATTTTAGTAAAAGCTCTATTTGGTATTGGAAAATTGTAATGATCACACTAAATACCCGTGAGTATGTAGAAGGTGTCCAGAGGGTTTATGTTAGCAGTAAGGTAGCAGAGGTAACAAAAGGTGCAATATCAAGACTGTATTCGTGCGAGTGATGATCAGGAGCCGTGAGGCTATTCAGGGTAGACTGAATACTTAGATTGACAACTGAAGAGCTATGAAGGAAATGCTATCTATCTTGGTAATGAAAGTGTCCTTATATATCCGCGCCTTCATACGTCTTCAGTGTAGGCTCGACTGGCTCGATACCGAGTCCATCGAGTCTCACACCATGCTGACCCTAACCCTTGTGTACGGTGTGTCTGTTGTGGATCCCTGGTGCCTGCCGAGAGGCTGTGTCCAACCGATTTCCTTCGTTATCTGCTGCGGGGCCGCCGCTGGTGCGCCCTGCAGATGTTGGGTCATAACAAAAATACGAACGGTATTACAAATCGTTGAAGAAAGCGTATATAATGTTGTCGAAGGAGTTAAAAGGTACTAGTTCTAAGGAATCCATCCTTTGGATAGCGGTTAGCGTCGTTAGTAACAATTTTAGCCCAAGTAAGCTTATCTCTACTTTTTTTGTTTTCGGTGTTTACCCAAGGATCCATATGAACATTATATCATTACTATTCATAGTATAGAGAGCAAATGCCGTAATGAAAATCATAATAACGTTACAATTTTTAATAGGCCAAAAATGATGTATCTAAAGCGTTATTTATAAGGAATAGCTCTCGTAATACCGGCGTTTTGTGTTTATTATTATAATTTAAAGTTTTGGTTTAGGAAAAGAATGATAAATGAATTGAACTTTAAAAGATTTACGGGTTAAAGGGTTTAATTTATTAGTTGATTTTCCGAATGATATAAGTTAGTTTTGATAAACAATGGTACGTAGGTATAGAAAAAATATAAAGGGAATCGAATAAAAGCTTTAGGACGAATAAAATCGCTTATACGTTACCCCTGAAATCAACGGAAACGACCAGCATCGCTTATATACCACCCCCAGGAACGACAAATTAAAACCGACTCTGAATAAAAGTTAGCCAACGAAAAACGATTTTAACACAATTACACCAGACAAAAGCGGCAAATTTACGCCAACCCTACCAAAACCTCACCGTTAAGGGCGACCTTTCGGCTCGAAAACGGAAAAACACCTTAAAAACTTTACTACGGATTCCTTTATTATATAAAAGGAATTAGCAAACCGCGAACTTAACTTAAAGCTTCTTTACAACGATATTATCACTATCTTCAATAACTTATTCGAATAATCCACCTAAAAAAACAATTTAGTCTTAATGAACTAAGACGTTTTTAGTTTTAAATAATTAGACTCTATTATCCACGGTACCCATAAGATTTTTGTAATACGCCTCATGTATAAGGTAAAGGATAAAATTGGGAAGCTTTACAAAAAGACTCGCTTAAATATTTAAAAATATGACGATGAAGGGGGGAAGAAATATTATAACCTAGTTACTTATTTCATAACGAGCTAACTACCACTTGATTTTTACGTTCGCTACCTCCTTGAAAAAACCGTATTATCCATATATCAAACTCTGAAACATAATATAGGCCTACACATAATTTCAGGAACTTTTAAAATAGCGAATCTACGCAAATATACCAAAAACCTTCAAACATTACCTCCTGCCTAAAATAATTTTGCGTATCCTAAAACCGCTTCACGGTCTAGCTCAAAACGGTATATACTAATATATTACTTACCAAAAGCAATATAAGGAGCGACTCGGAATAACCAACCTTACCTTTAACTCGGGCCTATTAGTATCGACTATCCTCTCAGAGACCTTTACTCTTATAAAAATACGAACAAAAGATACTTTAACCTTATTTAACGATTCGTTCTCCGCATTTAAAAAAGGAATCTTTTAAAGGTCGGCTTAAAAACAAAGCTCAAAGCTTACTTTTTAAAGGCAATATAATCGATTTGAATAATGTTACTATTACACTTAAGAACGGTATTTTGAAACGCATATAAGAAGGATAACTAGATAAGGTGGCTTTCATCGTCCTAGATAACGTAAAACGTGCCGACGAATACAAATGCTAACGCGTACGCGAAACTTAAGTTACGTTTATAACATAACCAAAAACGTCATTTTACTTCTTGGTAGTCGCGTAATATTAAACCGACCTAACAGACGAAACGTATAAAGCGTTTAACAAACGCTTTTTATAGCAAATATAAATCCAAAAAGAGGTTTATAATTTATGCCACTAAATATATACACTATAAAGCCATTCGTTTTTACTAACGATTTCTTTTCCAATAATGATGACTATAATTTACAAATAAGCTTCGTACTCGCCTTTGGCAACGAATTACTGGCTCGCAACGATTTTATTCTTGTAAAAACAATATCCATTAAGGCTTTACCAAATACAAGAGATGTAAGAAAAGCGTTTTCGTTTCCAAAATCTAAAACATAGTTAAAGGTTTCGATTCGGATATTACAATAACGATAATAGTTCGGATAATTATTTTAAAATTTAATTTACGTCTTATCCTATTAATTATTTATACTTATTTTTCCTTGTTTTATACATATCTGGTGAAATTAGGTATTACGAACGAGAAATGGCTCATAATCGACATTGTATCTTTACGATAGTTATACAAATATTAGGAAATCTAGAAAACGAAATAAATTAATAATAAGTTGAAAATAATAAATATAAAAACCAAAACTGTACTAAAAGACGTTTTAAAAACACCTATATCGATAAGTACGTTATTTGTCAAGGTTGTTAGGAAAGTTTTACGACTTTAATAAACCTTTATACCCATTTTCGATATCTCTAAATTGCTTTATTAATATTATTCGCCTCGAATTACAATTTTACCCTTATTTAACCTAGTTATTTACGTTGATTCCAGACTTTTACTTTTATTTAAATTTTCCATCTCGCTTTCGGGTTTTTTCATATATTTCGATCCGACGAGTACCGGATTTTTCTCTCTTTTAGGTCATTTTTTTAACGTCGTGCCGATTCTGGTATATTAACCCTTTATTTTACCTTTTATGTATCGATTTTAACGTATTACCCCTTTTTTTCATTTTTTATGTTACGTTTATTACTTTAATCAATTAAACTGTAAAAAGATATAAAATTACTGTATAACATACTATATTATGGCCGGATGCGTCGGCCCGGTCGAAGGGGCATTTATCCACTAATAGAGGAAAATGGCGACGTCGCCGCGACTTTACTATCCTCCTCATTACTTTCCCCCTTTATATTAACGCCACTGTTATTACCATTAACGATATAATTAGCGTTAGCGTGGATATGACCGTATACCTTATTAGTTATATCTTTAGGTAAATGCGTAGGAAAGGGATTACCCTTTTCGTGGCAACAAGCGATAACGTCGTCGGATTCGCTTATATAATATATACGTAAACCCCGTTGTTAAGCGACGACGGCGGCTACCGTCTCCTCAGTCCGCCAGATAACGCCTATTACTAATTAGTATCGGATTGTTTTGGTTACTTGCGCCGATTTTTTTTTTCGAATCGCCCCAAATGGAGTGTTTTTGGCAAAGGATACTTTTGTGATTCGGTTAGAATTTACCAAAAATCCGGTAAGCACGTAACATGGCCTCGGCATACGGCCTTAAAACTACCGGAACGGTGGCGCACGAGTTGTTAGTTCGCTCGTAACGGTAATAACAAGCTAAGCGGCTCCCGTTCTCGTAATAATCGTCAATAGATTTTCCCGCGGTCGCAGACGCGATACATGACATGTAGGGCGTGTTTATTAACAGCATAAGGCTGCGGATCCGGGTACATCGCTTTAACGTTTAATGCGTCAAAAAGATCTTACGGTGCACCCTGGAGATACAGAGCTCGAGGCGGCGGAGAAGATCCGCCTCGTATTCCTTATATACTAAAAAGGGGGTTAAAATATACAAATAAAAAGACTAGGATATATGCACCTTAACGCAACTACGCCAGGCTGCGTTTGCGGCGTAAAGGGGCCTTTATAGGTAATGGGGTATTTACCTATGGGGAATGGGTAAAGTTTATAACCTTAAGCACTCCTTACTCTTCCCCTTGAAAGCGGGAAAAGTGGGGGGGGGGAAAGGAGGGAGGAGAGTATGGCGGCGGCGGGAGAGGCGGCGGCGGTGGCGGGACTTAGCGGCGTGACGATGAGCAGAGTAGCGGGGGCGGGCGTCGTAGCGGCTATGGAGGAGATTTCGACTGACGAGGGCGGACTGTTACTATTGGTAGTGGTGGTAGTAAAGGTAACAGCAGCGATAACGATGGCAACGGCGATGGCAGCGACGCGATACCGCTTACGCATCATACAGCGCCTTATATTTCGGTTGTTACGCGACATCTATTCAGGGAAATAGGTTAATATATATAAAAGCTAAGTAACCTACGTATTAAAGTGGCTTGGTTTACTTAGATAAACTAAAAATTAAATTGAAATAAGGACTTATATTGGCATGAATTCTACGTCTTAGAGAATGAAAAAAAAAAGGAAGTTTTGCCTAGAGCGATAGCGATATTTTTTTTATACTCACCTATCACGTGATTAAGCCATCACCCTACCTAAATACCCCTACGTAATCACTATTTCGCAGCTACCCCTATTAGAAACAACAAAAGGCGCTATTACTCACCATATCGCCTCTATTTACTTATACTAACCAAGGTCGATTTATAATTACCACCGCAGCTAAACTTTGCTAATCTTAACCGAATTTACTAATTGAAACCTTTTACTATTAATACGATAACAACACTATCACTACTACTAATTTATGTCTTTTACGATTAATACGATAATAATACTCTTACTATTAAGCTAAAGATGCGGAGTATATAAAGAAAAAAGAAAACATTGCCCGTGTAAATATTATTATATATTCTTATAGATAGTATACATTGGCTAAAGGGCAGTGTACTATATTGCAAGATACCCTTTTGTAGGGTATATAATAACGTGTTATGTTACAAGTTACACTCTTGTAAGTCGCAAAGTATATTATACACAAATCGGTCTGAAATGCCATTTCACGCCGACGGTAATACGTGGAGTGGTCTAAAAGAAGTATTCCAGAGTAATATGTCCTGGGTGGGGGATTATAAGTCCTCACTTGTTGCGTGGACCTCTGGATACTTCTTCTTGATCATCATCTTCTATTATACTTCAATACCAATCATTCTGGTTACTCTTCAAAGACCTTATGTTCAGTTGAATATTATAGGCTTAAGACCTAACCGACAGATACTAATACCGGTATTAACTTGAAAACCACATAATAGTTAGCCGATTATGCCTTTTTATACCGCTTTATAGGTAAATACCCCTATTGTCATTATAACAATAAAAAACCTAACCTTATTTACCTTTTTACCGTTTAAAACCGGTACGCGAAATAAGTTTTTAGGGGATTATATCGGATATAAGGGTAACCCGATATTTAACTGGAGGTCATTCGTAATACGTTGCGTTAGTAAGGGATACTAATATTATTACGAAATTGAACCAAGCGGACGCTAATAATTCTAAAGTTGACTTTAGCCTTGGAAAAGGGTTATACTTATTAAGATAAACGATAATAAAGATTATTATTGGCCCTATTTTTTTTAAAAAAAATTAAAATCCCTTACTCATTTCCTCCTCTGCATTAAAGATATAAAATACCTCAGTATTCACGTTAATATTTAGATCAATGAATTAATATATATTGAGGCCCGCAAAAGTATTTTGTTTAACATTAAGTAAAGTAATTTCCGAATTTATTTTTAATTATCAAAGATAATTGTGTTAAAGTTAACAAAAGTACAATTTAGTTAACGATATCGTAAGTTTAACCACCCGATAACTAAGAAGATTTATAAGATTTTAAAGGCAATAAGTTATAAAGAAGTGGATTTACTAATACTAAAGAAACTTAAACGCCTGTATCACCATTACTAAATACACTTCCAAGCCTTTTTCAAATTTAATTTTACGTTAAAAATTATAACTTTAATTCGAAAGTTTTTGTAAACGTATTTTATTTAAACGGTAAACTAATATTATATAATATAAACTCTATTACGGCTTTTACTAAAGCCAAGTTCCTTAAAGCTATTACGGTGAAAAGACCATAAAAATTACTATATACTTTATAAATCAATACGTACCTTAGTTCACTAAACATGTTAAGGTACGATACCAATATCAACTTTATTACGATAAACTTCTAAATTAATATAGAATTTATAAGGATTAAATATTAATAGGTTCCTGTTAAACTTTAATAAAATATAAATAAAGTTTAAAAAAGTGTATACCCTTTTATAAAGGGCTTATAATATCCTTATACTGAAAATCGAGAGCTTTATAAATTAAAAGGTCTCAACGATATTATTAACCCTAACGGACTCATACCAACTTTATTGGTATTTAAAGTTTACCTACGTATCATAGCTAAATATTAACTATTATTAAATATTTAAAAACGTGTTATAATATATAGTAAAGCCTCAAGGAAATTTAAAAATAGATTGGCATGCCGTTAACTTTATAATGCCCTTAATATTAGGAATCGGACCTTTAATAATAAACGTGCTTTTACTACCCCTTTAAAATAAAGTCTTAACGTGATGTAAGTTAGGAAAATGGAATAAGCCGTATAAAATCTTAAATATTACTCATTTAAACGTAGTAATTAAAATTACTACCGGCCATAAAACTTTTCGAGTTATATAAGTTATATTATACCGAAAACTCATCAAACCTTTTAAGCTTAATAAAAGCCCTAGCGTAGATAATCTTTTAACCAAATAAATAAACTATTACTACCTATTCGAACCGATTATTAAGAAGCTAATAAAACTTCGAAAGCGTAAAAAACTACCTAAAATGAGGATATATATTGAAAGGAGGGAAAATAATAATTATAAGCTTGGCATGGTATATATAGCAGTGTGCGTATTTTAAAAAATGAAGTTTAACGGAAAATTTACCTTCAATTTACGTGTCGAAAGCATTATTGATATACTAGGTAAGCCTTTTTTAAAAAGAACAAAATGTAAATTAACGGCCGTTTATTACGGTGGGTTACATAATTTTTATCGTTAACGAAATTTAAAGAATAAAATATTACGTTTTTTGAAATCGAAGATAATTTATAAGATTAAACGTAAAATAATAAACCGATTATACGAAAAGTGTGGGATAATTGTCTGAGTATACGGTAATCAAGGTAAAGACTAAATCATTATTTAATCGCCTACTATTTAAAATATTGATTAACGTGTAATTATCTTCATAATCGCTCATTTAATAACAGGCGCAAAGAGTTAGTTTATACTTAATAACCAGGACATTACGGAAACGTTCACGTAATGCGCCACCGATATTGAACGGATTATACTATTAACATTACTACAAAAGTTAAAGGATATGTTTCCGGCTAATATGATAGTATATTGTATTAAGCTTTTATACGGTGTAGTGGAATATATCGTCTATTAGGTATTAACGTATTAAATATTCCTTCAAAATTGGCTAGTTATAAAAACTTTGATATTTAACCCGTACCTATTAATTAAAAGGGTAAAGACATTGGTATCGTAAATATATAACTGAACGATACCCTTGTACTCGGCGATATTAGGTCTATAACGGAGAGATAACGTATTATTGAAAGGTTAGGCCTTTGAAAATATAAATGAATTAAAACATTAACTAGAGGTATATAATTCAACTTTAACGGAATTTTACTCCGTATTTATAATACTAAAGTTAAAATCGGCATTTATAATAACCTACGTTGAAAGGGGTAAGTTATAAACCTGATAATTATCGATAAGATTAACTAGGTAAAGGTATAAAAATTCCTTAAGTAAAAGGCACATACGGCCTATATCATTGTTCCATATGATCCGAAGGTATTATACAACCTTTTTATTACGGTATAAGTATTAAACCAGGAAAAAAGAAACTTTAATAAGTTAAATTAACGGATTTGATGGCAAATATATCATATAAAAAGAAAAATTAACAAAGTTTTTGTAAATTTGAAGAAAACAAGGCTAATAATATTTGCTGACGGGTTATTCATTTATAATTATAAATTTACATCATAATTAGCTGTTCATTCATATTATTAAAAAGAATATATTGAAAAGATCATTTACGATTACCAGAAACCTTATATATTGGATATCTATTAAGTGTAAACGTGTAACTCGTAGTATACTAACTTCGGATGCCTATGAGATAATAGTAAGTTTTAATATTAGTATGGTAACTAACGATATATTAAGAATCATCATCAAATAACTGGTTTTACTACCGATACCTATAATGGTATATCTTGATTTCTAAAACCTTTACGAATACCTATCAAAATTAGGTACGATTAATAAAAAACTCCTAATAATAGATTTAATAACGTTAAGAAAAGTATACGAAATTCGGGAAATCAATAAGTTCCGTTAAATTGACGGTAAAGATAACTCTACCAATACTATAATTAAGGTTACGCCTAATAACGCCTCAAAAAGATTTATGGACAGCAATACGTTAATTGTACGAATTAAGGGATACGTAGATCTCCCAGAACGTAAAGTAAATAAGTAAGGTTACCTTAGCAAATTAGAAGACCGCTAGAGTAATGATGACAATAGTAGTCGTTTAAATTACTGGCAAAAGGTAGGTAAGTGGTAACGTACCTAATTTGTACAAATCTATGGTGAAAGATCGATATTCGGTATTTGAGGAACGAAGACCTTAGAAGGATGGAGAAAATAGGATATAAGGGGCCGTAATCAATGTCAATTTCAGTACAAATGAATCGGAATTAACAGGGGTTAAGCTTGTGAATTAAGTAGGGATTTGAAAGATTTCTACCAATTAATGACAAACGATGTTAACGTATAGGTACAAAACAAAAGGCTAACAGTGTTAAAATAGTATTATAATAGTATTACATACAGTTTAGTAGGTCAACTTTACCATAAGTAAAGTTAACTGTACTATAAGTTTATTACTTTGTGCGGTTATACCGCCTTAGTTATAAGTCGAATGCAGTCCGTTGCACTCTAATCTAAGGCACAGGCCAAGAAATTAGCCATACAGATTACAATACAAACCGGCTAGCGGTTTACTAAACCTAAAAAAATATATCGACCATCTGACCACATAATACTACTGTTACTTTGACCATAATTCGAATCAACAATGTTATAATATCTCAAGGCCTTTTAATAGGCAAGACCTACCAAATACTAATCAGTGCTTATAAGGTTGATTATAGATTGACTAAATAAAAGAAAAAGATACTTTTTGGTTACGTTTCATAATTACGTAAGGTAAAGTGAAGATTTTTGTAAAAGGCTTGAAGGTTATATCTACTGTTTATAGGTGGCTAGAAAGAAGACTTTTAAATGCGTTTTCTATTTCTAGGTACTTGAAAGTGACAACGGTATTATTATTATCGAAAATACCAAGAAACTTTTACTAGATTTGTCTTAAAGTAAAAGCGTTAAGATTAACCGCTTGATATTCTTTAAACCGACAAGATGACAAACGCCTAAGTTAGTATTATTACGGTTGTTATGATTGTAAAAAAAACGACTAAGTCCTTACGCTAAATAACACATAATCATAACGACTTCCGACCTTAACTTCTATACCAAACCTTTGTCTTACTTTACGTCTTTTACCCGTTACGTCAATTTAATCGTTAAAATCGCTACTTTAAGCGAAAAACCACGTCGCGTTAAAAAAGCCACGTCGCGCGATTTTACGTTGAATCGTCAAATCTACACGCCTTTCAATCACCAAATTAACTACCAAAACTTATATTATATCTTTTTAATTTTCGTTACGATTGCTTTAAAGCACGTGAGATTCGACACTATCGACGACCCTGCTAAAGGGGAGGTAATTAAGGCCTTTAAAACTACTTTCGTCAAGCATTTCGACGACAACCTTTGGAATAGGAAACTTGATGTAGACTTTACCCCCAAGTATTTTACTCATTACGTCGGCCACTTCATCCTCGAGGTTTCCTATAACGATCAAAATACGAGAATTAAAGCCTCTTTCAACTATATCGAATTCTTTAAAAATTAAAATTTCAATATATAAACAATATGTAAAAGTTGGTTAAAGGTAAGTTAAGTGATAATATGGGTAAATAAGAGATTTTACTACCTTTAAAGGTCGGTAAAACCGGCAACCTTGTTAAAGTACTTCACGAGTACGTAATGAATTAAAACCCATAATAAACATAGAAAAATAAGGGAAAATGAATTGTTAACAGCAATAATCTTGAACACCCACACATACGTTCGTAAAGATTTTCCTTAACCTAAATGAATAGACGCGTGGAGTCGATGGATTTACACCCATTGAGACTTTAAATCTACCAATTAATTAAATAGAAACTTCGCCGAATCCCTTGATACTAAGAGGATTATCAATAACCTCCCCGCGACGGAAATCCTTAGGCCTATTTCCCTTACGTTACTTAATATGTCCAATTACATTAGCTGAATTAAAGAAGAAACAGCTTTACATATAAGTATATTATAAATACGATTATTGACTTTTTCCCTTTAAATTCTGCTAAAGGTAATTCTCCTATTTACCAACACTAGTAGTAACCCTAGTTTTTCCCCCGGCTAAGTAACAAAGGTCCTTACGACTAGTATATTACCTGTCCCCCTAAAAGTTTCCTTTTAAAGGATACGGATCATACGGAAATTACCACTTTTGTTAAAATTTGGGAAGTGGAAAAAATATAACGGTAAGCCGTATAATTTCCTCAACGTTAAGTTATACCTATTTTGTAACATTTACCGCTAAATAAAAGTTAAGTTACCAGGATTTCACTTGTTATTTCCTAGTTTTCTACCGGCTAAGTTAAGGATTATAACCTCTGATACCAAACGAATTATACTTCTTTCCGCGAAATTCACGATAGTAAAAAAGTCCATTTTGAATACGATATTAGACTTACCCAGTATTATACGGATTACAACATTATTAAATAATATTATATATTGAATTATAGAGAAGAGTCGGAAAGTAAGTAAAAATTTCTAAATTAGATGTTTAATAAGTTAATACTTTACTAACAGGAAATGGTAAACGTAAAAGTTAGCGAGGGTATCTTTCTCTTATAGATTCGATAAATGATTACGGGTTATGAAGAATTCGAATACGCCTTATAATATCTTAATACCATTTATGAAAGGTTTGTTTTTCGCTTATTACGTTCCTCGTTACAAACTGTAACTATTCGAGTTTACGGCTCAATTAATATATAATTATGAACTCCGGAATTTAGTAACGAAAAAGACCATTTTAATTGGTATTATATTAATCGACGGTACGTACGACTTAACCAATACGTCTAACAGAAGGTCCGGACCTTTAACTAAGAAGAAAAGTATTCCTTCATTTGAGATTTTTTAGGTAAGTTGAGTAAATTTACACCAAGTATTAAGAAATGTTGGATTTATGGTAAATAAAGCTACTGGTTAATACGTTATACTGCTGCCGAACGCGAAGTAATACGAGTAATATATTATATTTAATTTCCCTTTTCCTTTAACTAAGATTGTATCGAATAAATTATACAGTTTACCAAAAGTCAAGATAAAAAGAAGAAAAACAAACGAAAGGTTATCGGTTAATCTAAAGATACTAATACCTATATTTACTAGAAATCTACGTAATAATTAGATAATTACGTCTTTATATACCTTTTTACAGGTAAAGAGCCCTACCTTCATTATGAAGATGAAAAACCTAGCTTTATATACCTCTTGAACATTTGAAATCGGTACGAAAAAAATGTCTTTTAAGGGATTATAACAAATATAAAGGTAATATGATACTTAACCGAAAGTTATTCGTAATACGTCGCGTTACTATGAGATACTAATATTGTTACGAAACTTAACCACGTGGACGTTAATAAAGCCAAAGTTAACTTCGGATTTGGAAAAGAGTTATCTTTATAACGATGGACAATAATAAAAACTATTATTAGCCCTATTATTTTTTACGTTTTCGAATTGCTTACCCTTTTCCTCCTTCACCTTGAAAATATAAATTACATCGGAATTAGCGTTAATATTTATATTAATACGTTAGTATATATTAAGTCCGGTAAAAGGTTTTCATTTAACTTTAATAGGGGTATTTCTGATTTTATTTTTTAAAATTAAAAGTAATAGTATTAAACTTAATGAAGGTAAGACTTCGTTAATCATATCGTCAGTTTAACTACCCTATAAATAATAAGTTATATAAAGTTTTAAAGGTAATGAGTTACAAAGACCTTGATTTACTAATACTTAAGGTAGTTAAATTCTTTCAATATCATTATTAAATACATTTCCAAACCTTTTTAAAGTTTAAGTTTAAGTTAAAGAAAAATTAAAACTTTAATTCCAAAGTTTTCGTCAACGTGTTATATTTAGACGGTAAACTAATATTATACGTTATAGATTTCACTACAACTTTTGACGACGTTAAGTTTTTTACGACTATCACAACGAAGAAAACATAAAAAGTACTTTATACTTTGAAAATCGATACGTACCTTAGTTTACCAAACGTATTAATTTACGGAACAGATTTTAAATTTGTTACTTTAAAGTTTTCAATCATTATAAAATTAATGAGGATTTAATACAAATAGATTTCTATTAAAGTATACTAAAGTATTAGTAAGATTAAAAAATTATATACCCTTTTACAAAGGGCTTATAATATCTTTATACTGAGAATCGAAAGCTTTATACGTTAAAAGGTACGGCGTTAAATAAAGGTAAAAGATTCCAACGATATTATTAGCTTTAATGGACTTATACCAACTTTATTAGTATTTAAAGCTTACCTACATATAATAGTCAAATCGCCACCCTTGTTAAATATTTCGAAACGTGTTATAATATATAACAAAGCCTTAAAGGACTCGAAAAAATCGGCACGTCGTTAGTTTAATGATACTTTTAATATTAGGAACGGACCTTTAATAAGAGACGTACTTTTCCTCTATTTTAAAGTAAAGTCCTTACATTGCGTAAGCTAAGGAAATGGAATAAGACGTATAAAATCTTAAGTATTACTAACGGCCCCGTAACTTATCGAATTCCATAAGTTAAGTTATACCGAAAATCTATTAAACCTTTTTAGTTTAATAAAACCCTTCACGTCGATAACATTTAAACCAAAAAAATTAACTCTTACAACCTATTCTAACCAACTGTTAATAAGCTAATAAAACGTCGATAACGTAAAGAATTACCGAAAAGGAGGATATGTATTGAAAAGGAGGAAAAGAGGGATTATGAGCCTGGTAGGACACACATAACGGCGTAGGTATTTAAAAATGAATTTAACGGAAAACTTACTTTAAAGTTCCGTATCGAAGGCATTATTAATTTACTTAATAAACCTTTTGAAGAAAATGATTAAGTGAAAATTAAAGGCATTTTATTATGTTAGGTTTTATAATTTGTATCATTAACTTAATTTAAAGGATAAAATATTACTAATTTGAAGTCCACGATCATTAATAATGTTAAGGGTAATATTAAAAATCGATTATACGAAAAGTTAGGGTAAATTGCCTAAAGATACGGTAATTAAGGTAAGGATTAAAACTTTATTTAATAGCCTGTCATTTAAAATATTAGTTAACGGTTAATTATCGTTATTATAGTTAAATTAATTACGGACGTAAAAGGCTAGTTTATACATATTAGCTAGGATATTACGTAAACGTATCCGTAATCCGCTACCGATCTTTAACGAATTATACTATGAGAATTGCTAAAAAAGCTAAAGGATAAGTTTTCGGCTAATACGATAATATATCATATTGATTCTTTATACAGATTTACCAAATTTAATGTCCATTCAGGTTTTAACATACTAGATATACTTTGAAAATAAGCTAGGTATAATGACTTTAGTATTTAACCCGTAGCTATTAATTATAAAGGGTAAATACTTTAATATATTAAATATTTAAATTAATGATACTTATTTTCTTAGAGATATTAGGTTTATAATGGTGAAATAACGTAATATCGAAAAGTTTGGCATTTAAAGGTGTAAACCAATTAAAACGTTAATTGATGGTGTATAACTTAACTTTAACGGGTCTTCACTCCGTTTCTATAGTATTAAGGCTAAAAGCCGAATTAATATTAGCATATGTTAGAAGGGGCATGCTATAAGCCAGATGATTATTAATAAAGTTAACGAGGTAAAGAAATTAAAATATCTAAAGTAAAGGGCCCGAATAGCTTATATCGTCACCTTATATGAACCGAAGGTATCGTACATCATCTTTTTACGGTACAGATACAAGACCCGTAAAACAAAAACATTAATAAGTTAAATAAACGGATTGAATAGAAAATAGATTATATTAGAAGAGAAATTAACCTAGTTTTTATGAATTTAACGAAGGTATAACTAATGATTTTCACGCACGAGTCATTTTCTAATAAGAATAATTTTATATCGTAAAACCACTTTTTAATAGTGTTTATGAATTAGTATAGGTCAAAAGATTAATTTAAAATTACTGGAAACCACATATATTAGATATTTATTAAGTTTAAATGTATAACCTAAAGTGTATTAGCCTCGAAAGTCTATGATATAATGGTAAGCTTTAATTTAGGTATAGTAACTAACAACGCATTAAGGATTATCACTAAATAATTAGGTTTACTACTAATACATTTAATGGTATATATCGATTTCCGAAACCTTTACGAATACCGATTGAAATTAGGTACGATTAATAAAAAACGCCTAATAATAAATGTAATAACGTTAAGAAAGGCGTATGAAACTCGGGTAATCGATAAGTTTCAGTAAATCAAGAGTAAAGATAAACCTATCAATACCATAATGAAGGTTACGCCTAATAACGCCTTAAAAAGATTCATGGACAGCAATACATTAATTATACGAATTAAAGGATACGTGAATCACCCGACACGTAACGTAAAGAAATAAGTTTACCCTGGCAAATTAAAAGACCGCTAGGGAAATAGTAACGATAGTGGAAATTTAAATTATCAATAAAAGGTATGTAAGTGGTAACGTACCTGATTTGTACAAATCTATAGCGAAAGATCTATGTACGGGATTTGAGAAACGAAGGCTTCGGAAGAGTGGAGAAAATGGGATATAAGGGGCTGTAATTAATATCAATTTCAGTACAAATGGATTGGAATTAACAGGGGTTTGGCTTGTGTATTAAGGAGGGATTTTAAAGTTTGCTACCAATTAATAGCAAGCCACGCTAACGCACAGGCATAAAACAAAAAGCTGCCAGTATTGGAATAGTATTATAATGGTATTACATACGATACAGTAGGTCAACTTTACTGTAAGTAAAGTTAACCGTACTGCAAGTGTATTGCTTTATGCAGTCTTACCGCATTGAGTGTAAGTCGAGTGCAGTACGCTACAATTCACTCCAGGTTACGGGCCAAGCAATTGGCCATACAAATTACAGTTTAGACCAGCTAGCGGTCTGCTAAACCTAAAACAATACATCCACCATCTGACCACGTAATACTACTCTTGCTTCGACTACGATTCGAATTGACAACGTTGCAACGTCTTAAGACCTATTGATAAGCAAGGCCTACCAACATTATTACTCCTTATTTTACGTACTTCGGTCCTATAATATTGCTCAATATTTACTCTTTTTTTATTTAAATTTACGATTTCACATAGTTTCTGATATATTATTCCCCATCATTATATACGTTATCAGCCTATTTTACCTTTTATATTTATTTCTTGTATTACGACGCTATTTTTTAAAAAAAGTAATAACATTATTATAGAGCATACTTCAATATAGCCTAACGCGTTGGCTCAACCGAAAGGGACAGTTATTTAATACTAAAAGAAAAGGGAAAAGGCGTCGCTAGCGCGTCTCCATCATCGTCCCCATCGCCCTTTCCTTTTATATTGGCGCTAGCGAGGAGGTGGCTCCGCACCTTAGGCCGTATGCCCTTGGATAAAGACGCGGGGGGGTTTTTATCCTTTTTATGGCGATTAAAAATAATGTTGTCGAACTTGCCTGCGCAATATATGCGTAAGCTACGCTTTTAAGAGGTAATAGCAACTATCGACTTTTTAGTACGCTGGTTATCTCTTATTATTAGTTAGTATCAGCTCGTTTTGATTATTTACAAATGTGGTTATTTTTAGGGGCGCTTCGAATATTATTATTTTTTCAAAGAAAACATTTTAGAAACCGGTCAAAATTTACCATTAAGTCGGCGGGTATGTACTACAGCTTCTGCTTATAGCCCTAGGATTGACTAAACGGAGGCGTATTCATTGCCTGTTCGTTCGTAAAGGTAATAACGGATCAAACGAGCTCCACTCTCATAATAATCGTAAATAAACATACCCGCGGCCGCCGATACAATACAAGGCACGTAAGGCGTATTCATTAACAATCTGGGGCTATGAACTCATGTACGCCGCTTTAATTTCTTATGAGTTAAAAAAGCCTCGCGACGTACTTTAGCGATACATAATTCGAGGCGACGAAAAAGATCCGCTTCGACATTTTTTTTTGTAAAATATTAAAGGTAGGTAGAACGGGTAGATTGAATAAATATAAATCGCGGCCTAACTTCGACAGGTTATGTTCATAGCATAAAGGGGTTATCACGAGTAAAGAGATTTTTATCCGCGGGAAAGGGGTAAAGTTTATGACTTTAAAAGCTCTTCTATCCTCCCTCTAAGAGTTAAGAGATAAAGGGGAGGGAGAGAAAGGATAAGAAAGGGTAACGGCGTGGGCGGCGACAGCGGTGGGTACCGAAGCCGGGGGCGAGATGGCGATAAAGGAGATGGTACTAGAGGAAAGGGGGCTATTAGCGGTGGCGGCGGTGGCAGCGTCGGCGGCGACGCGTAGGCTTTTAGGCGCCAAACGGCGCCTGATAATCTTATTTTTATGCGACATTTGTTTAAAAACGAGGTTAATATATAGGGATTGGTGAAGTAACCTACCTATCAAAGTTGTTTAAAGTAGTTAATTGAAATAGGGAATTAGTGGAATTAAAATGTGGATTCATATTGGCTTTTAATACGCGCCGTTAAAGAAGAAAAGGTTTTATTAAAACTGATAGCGATGTATCTTTATATACTAATGCAAAACCCTTAGCTAAGTAATTACATCCATGTAATTACCCCCATAGTACTTATGTAATTATACCCCTATCGGAAATAATAAAAGACGTTATTAATGATTACGTTGCTACCGATTTACCATACTAAGCAGGCCTTTATTATAATTACTACAGGGGTTAAAAACTACTAATTCGAACCCTTATAATTAGCACCGTAATTACGCTATTGCTATAAAAACTACTATTTTAAACCTTTACAATTTGTACTGTAACTATATTGTTATTACAAAATTAGGAATACAAACTCATAGTAATTATATCATTATTATTAAAATGCGGATAAATACTCATTTTAATTATACTATTACTACTAGATTATAGATATAAAACGTGGAAAAAAGGGAAAAAAAGATTAACTGTATGGATATCATTATATACCTTTATAATTATTATACGTAGGTTATGTAACAATGAACTATACTATAAGATACACTCCTATAAAGTGTACGATGAAGTGTTACAAAATAGGCTACATTTTTGTAAAGTGTATCATACGTGACGCGGTCTAAAAAAGGCGTTCCAGAGTGTATGGAAAAAGTGCCACTGCTCGGATGAGAGGTTTATAACCTCTCATCCGTAGCATGCACTCTCTAAATGCTTTTTCCTAAATCTATACATATTTACTACTACAATACCAATCTTTACGATTACTCTTCTACTATTTTGTATTCACATGAATAAGCAGACATTACCGACACGTAAACTTTGCCAATAACCTTTTTAGGCTGTATGACGTTATCAAAAACTTTGCAACGTTACACGTTATCATATATTTTACAAAATAGTATCTTACAACATTGCATTTTAATATATGATTTACAAAAGCATACCTTATAGCGTAGCCACCTACTCATTTTCGGGATTTATAATTATATTTATATAAGTAAATTTTATCACTTTGAATACGATTCATATCCGAAATCTAATAGTAACACTGTAATATATTCGAAACGTAAATGAAGTTTTTAATGATGATAATGTGATTTACTCGAGCCTCAATCGGTTGTTGAGAAAAAATGATGGTAATAGTGTAATTTATCAAACATTTTACTTAATTTAGATAACGATTGTAT
The DNA here is from genome assembly GCA_038502455.1 of Anisogramma anomala. Classification (NCBI taxonomy): domain Eukaryota; kingdom Fungi; phylum Ascomycota; class Sordariomycetes; order Diaporthales; family Gnomoniaceae; genus Anisogramma; species Anisogramma anomala. The sequence goes on along the minus strand of JASMMZ010000008.1, from coordinate 9,956,557 downwards.
TATCTATTTTAAGATGTTAGTTGGAAAGGTTTTCAATCCTTATGACGGTATAATTATCAAAGTAAAATTTTCGGTGTGATATATATTTAGGGTTAACATAAGAAAAATCATTATCAGTTTATGCAAAACATTTTTTTTCCTTTTAATAACGTATATTTACCTATAAGATAAATACCTCGTTAACCACTAATGTTTTCACGCTTGAACTATTAAGCCTTAATGATTTATTCGGAATTTTTGTATAATATAGTTAATTAACTAATAATATATTCTAACCGTTCCTTAAACAAATGAGCCGTAAAAACAAGTCTTAATGATGCCGTTAAATGCGTTTATGCAAACGCAACTAGGCTGCTGATACTGCCGTCCGCCGCCCGCCTAGTGTTAGCCCTGTTAAATCTGGCAACATGTTGTCCATTCCAAATTTTATCTTTTATTCCCCCGCTGCCGTAACCGATTAGGTTGATACCCTCTTTTCTCTTTTCTAATTGACCGTCGCCGTCGCCAACCAAATTACTAACCATAATTCTCTTCCCCCCCTTTCCCTCTACCCTTCTCCCCTTACATTTTAAAAATGGAGCGGGGAGCTTCAAAAGTTATAGAATTTATCTTTTAGTTACAGGTAAAGACCTTATTATTTGTAACGACTCCTCGTCGATAAAAGTGTAATAATCCCAGATTGTAACGCGGTACAGAAAATTAATCCCGCACATTATGTTATATCAATGTAATATAATGTAAACGAAGCCTATGTGGCGGAATTCACCCGTCGTTTCGAATTACGGCTTCCGAGGGTACGTCAAAAGGCCTTTTTAGCACGTAAAGCGTTGAAACGGCGTACCCGGATTTATGTTCCTAGGCCGCTAATGGATTTGTTTTACGTGCCGTACGTTACGTCTACTGGCGCAGGCATATCTGTTAGCTATTCTCGTTAAATATGGGGTTGTTTAACTCGTTACTACCATTACAAGCGTATAAATAATAAATAAGCACCCGTTCCTATGGTTTTAAAGCCGTAAACCGAGGCTCTGTTTCACGTCCGCCGTCTTTATGGTAAATAACACATTTTTTTTAATTTGTAACCTTAACCACGAAAAATCATTATTCACTTTTCTAATATATTATTCGAAGATTCCCCAAAAAACAACCACTATTAGAAAAGCAGTCAAATGCCGTAAAGTTAAGTCAACTAAACTGTCAGCTTAGTTGATTGTACTTACTGCGTATTGGTTACAGTTTGTGAGACAGCACTGAAAGTGTAGTACAGTAGGTTTCTACTTCAAAGTAAGACGCAGGCTAAAGCGTTTGGCCATACAAATTAGTGTGAAGACCGGCTAGTAGTATGCCAAACTTAGAACTTGAAACTAGACCACGACCAATTTCAATGCAGTACCAGTTACTTCAACCACAGTGATTTGAATCGACTACGTTGTAACGATAATGGCCTATCAACACTGATTAGTGCTTATTAGGTTAAGCACAGATAAGCTAGGTAGAAGAAGATACTTTCCAGTTACGCTTTACATTAAATGGAATCTAAGGGTAGAAGAAGACTTTTACGAAGGGTACTTATAAGTTGTGTCAGTTGTTTGCAGCAGAAAGTAGGGAAGATTTATAGGCTTTGCAGTTATTCGCGATAATTTATAAGTAAGCGACGGTATCGCTACTACCAATATTAAGAAATCTTTATACATCCTTTTGAAAGGCGTTAAAATTAACCGCCCAAAAGTCTTAAAAATCACCAAATCGGTAAGTTGGCTCACGGCTAAGTTAGTACTATTGTGGCTACTACTACTGCGGGCACTATTATCGAAAATTTCAAATCCTAAAAACGACTAAATTCCACGACTTTCAACTTTAAATACTAACTTTAACGGAAAACCTACGATCTACCACTTTACACTACTCTTTTTATTATTATACCCCTTAATTTTCATCACGATATCTTTAAAACGCGCTGGAATTAATACCGTTACTAAACCTGTTAGAAAAAAAGCGAAAACGCCGCTTGGTATTACCTTCGAAAAACATTAATATAAACACTTTTAGTTTGTTAAACCTAGCGAAAACATATTATTCAAGCACTTTACCAACGTAATCGACTTCTACATTCTCTATTTAAACCCAATTAAAATCGTTCGAGTTTTATAGGCATATAACGACTTTAAAAAATACTTTAAGAAATGCAATTTCGACATATAAATGATGGCAAATATGCACGTTAAGGTCGGGCTAAAGACTAAGTTCACCAACCGAAGGCTTGACCTCATTATTAAAAAATAAAAACTGGGGTAACCTGGCTAACGTACTTTATGGATATGCTACTAATAAAGACCCTTAATAAAAATTTTAAGTTAAGGGTAAAGATATCGCTGACGATAATATCACTTAACGTCCTTATAATCATTCGTAAAAACCTCCATAAACTAAAATACGTTTTTCAAACCCTCTTACGTTTAATCGGGGTTTAATTCCACGAGCCGTAAATAATCTATTACCTTGCACGTTGTAAGCCATAAATCCACCAATAAATTCAGTAGAAACCATAACGTATCCCTTAGTACCAAGAGGAATATCATCAAGTCCTACGCAGTGGAAATCCTTAAGTCACTTTCCCCCAAGCTCTTTAACACGTTTAGTTTTAACAGCTAAATTAAGGAAGGAGCAGTTTTACGCTCGAGCCTACAATAGGCACAATCACTAGCTTATTCCCTTTAAATTTAGCCGAGGGTAATTATCCTGCCTACCAATACCAATACCTTTCTTAACTGTGGATAAGGGATTTAAAGGTACCCTACAACTAATACATTATTTTTATCCTTTGACGTATCCCTATAATAACTACGAATTACACGGCAATTACCATGTTTATTAAGATATAGAGAGGAAAAGAAAATTATAATGGTAAGCTGTACAACCATTTCTACTTTAAGTTACGCCCACTTTTTACCATTTACCGCTAAATAAGAGTTAAATTTTCAAGTTTTTACTCTTTATTTACCAATATCTTTGCCAGCTAAATCGATGATTACTACCTCCGGTACCTGACGAATTGTTCCTCTTTCCGCGAAATTTAGGATGGCTTTAAAAGCTACTTCGAATACTATATTAATCTTATCTAGTATTATACCAACTAGAATATCATAGAGTAATCATTTATGTTTAATTACACAAAAGAGACGGAAAATGAAATAATCCTCTTTGAGTAGATATTCAACAGACTGATACATTGTTAGTAAGTAATAGGAAACGTAGGAGCTGGTAAAGGTACCTTACGCCGATAGACCCGCCAAGCCTTTAAGGGATACAAAGAGTTTAAATAGGTCTTACAGTGCCTTGATACCACTTATAAAGGGTTTTTTAACCAGTTGCGGTTTTCGTTAGCGACCAAGATGAATAGCATTTTATGTTCGACTGATATGTACCCCTAAGCATTAAAGTTTAGCAACGATAAAGAAAGCCAGTCCTAGACGTATTATATCGATCTTAAGTACGGAAGGCTCAGCTATTACAGTTGATAAAAGGCCCGGATTTAGGGATGTAACCAAGATACGTATAAAAGAGGATATTTTTCTCCCTTAATTTTTTCAAGCTAATTAAGTAAATTTCTTTTCATTTTCAACGTTGAAGGATATTAGGTTGAAGACAAATCAGGTTTTTAGTTAACACGTTACAGTATTACCAAACGTAGATCAAAGCAGGTAATGCATAATATATACTTTACATTTACCCTAGACTAAGATTATATATTACGCGTAACAGAATTTAAAAGGAACGAGGTAAAATATCAAGAATATAAAACTAAGATTATCAATTAGCATAAAGATATTAGCACTGGTCCATAAGTAACGTATTAAATCGCCGACCACGCTTTTTTATGCTTCCTGATAGGTAAAGACCCTTATCAACGATATAACGATAAAAACCTTAACACTATATACATTTTTACTAATTAAAAACTTTATACAGTGAAGGGCTTTTAAGGTATTATTCCACATACGTGAATCATACGGTACTTAATAAAAGGCTATTAGTAATAAGTTGTGTTGCGAAGGGATACTAGTACGGTTACAAAACTTGACTATACGGATGTTGTCAAATCTAAGGTTGGATTCGGCCCTAAGAAAGAGCTTTTTTTACTTGGATTGACAACTGTTATTATTATTTTTAATCCTGTTATTCATTATATTTCAATATCTTATATCCCTTTCCTCCTTTTCATTATGAATATAAAAAACCTCGGCGTTAACGCTGACGTTAAAAGTATTAAGTTGGTTGGAATTAAGGGGGGTAAAAGGTTTTCAGTTAACCTTCAATAGAGGTATTTTGGTTTGCCTTTTACGGGCTAAAGGTAATAGTATTAAATTTAATGAAGTTGTAAATTCGTTAACTATATCGTCAGTTCAATTACCCGGCGATTGACAAGCTTTATAAGTTTTTGAAGGCGGCTGATTATGATTATATAGATTTGATAACCATAATAGCAATCAAAGTGATGAACCACCATTTCCAAATATACTCCTAAACCCCCTTGAGGTTTCAATCTTCGTTAAAAGAAGATTAAGATTTTTGCCTCAAGGTTTTTATGAACGTGTTTTACTTGAATGATAATTTCGTACTTGATATTATAAACTTCGTTCCGGCTTTCTTCTTCGTTCAATTCCTTAAAACCATTCAACTAAGAAAACGTAAAAATTATTACGTATTTCGTAAATTAACACGCATTTTAGGCTACCAAACCTGTTAATTCAAGACTTTGGTATTAACTTTATCGCGATGAAATTTCAAATTGATATTCAATCGATAGGGATCCAATATCAATAGTTTTTTGTTATGGCCTATTAATTTATCAATAATTCCGAAAGGGATTGTGTTTTTTTATAAAAGGCTTACGATATCCCTAACATGAAAATCTAAAATTTTACAAGTAAAAAGGCATAGCTTTCAATAGCGGAGAAAGGTCTTCATGATACTATTAGCCATAACGTCTTTACATTAACTTTGCTGGTATTTAGATCCTATATACGTATAATAAATCCGTTGCTATCATCGTGAAATACTTGGAAATGTATTAAGGTATACAGTAAAGCCTTAAAGAAATTAAAAAAGGAATCGACAATTCGTTAAGTTAATGACGTCTTTGATACTAGGAACGGACCATTAATAGTAAATATGCTATCACTCTCCCATTAAAGTGTATTCTTTATGTAACGAAAGCTAGGTAAATAGGATAAGTTGTATAATATTTTCAATATTTCCAATCCAAACGTAATATTTAATATTTTCAACGCCCCTGTTATTTTCCCAATTTTATAGGTTAAGCCGTATAAAGAATCTTTATAAGTTGAATAGGGATTTAAATATCGATAACTTCAAAGCCGAATAAATTGGCTAATATAATCTTTCCGAATCGATTATTAACACGTTAATGAAACTTCAATGGCATGAAAAACTAGATGAAAGGAAGATATATATTACAGGGTAGCGCAGAGACAAATACTACAAGCCTAAAAGGGTATATATAATTGAATATGGATATTCAAAGGAGAAGTTTAACGGAAAATTTTCCTTTGAGTTACATATTAGAGCCATTATTAACATACCGGGTAAAATCTTTTTTAAAAAAGATTGAGTGGAAATCAATAGTCTTTTTAAAAAAAAGGTTGTTGAACTTATAACAATAACGTAATTCGTAAATTAAAACGTTTCTTTTTTCAAGTCAAAAATAATTTACGAAGTGAAATGTAACACAACGAACCAGTTATACGAAAAATTACGACGAATATCTCAAGGATACGGTAATAGAGGTAAGGATTAAATCCTTACTTAATCACCTAGAATCTATAAGATTAGTTAACGTTTAATTGTATTAATTGTTGCCAGTTAAACTGCTAGCATAAAAGGCTAGTTCACATTCAATACCCTGGATATAACGTAATCATATACATAATTTACCATTAAACCTTAATGAATTATACTGTTAAAATTATTAAACAAAATGAGGGATAGATTTCTACTTGGTAAGGTAATACGTAATTAACCTTTGTACGAATTAGTCAAAGGAGGTGTTTATTAGTTTTCGAAGTATTAATCGTACTTGAAAAATAGTCTAGTTAGAAAGAGTTTAACGTTTAAATTGTTCCTGTCAATGATGAAAGGCAAAAACTTTGACATTATAGGTATGTAAACTGATAATACCCTTTTCCCTAGAAATACTAAATTTATGGCAGTGGAATGACGTATTATCAAAGAGTAAGGTCTTTAAAAGTATAAGCTGATTAAAACGTTATCTAGGGATATAAAACCTAATTTTAATGACTAGCTCATTAGTATATATAGTATTAAAGCTAAAAGTGATACTTATATTAGTTTACGCTAAAAATGGTAAATCACGAGCCTAACAATTTTCGACGAAGCTAAAGAGGCAAAAATACAGAAATATCTAGAGCAAAGGGCCCCTACGGCCTATATAGCTACATTATGTTAACCGGAAGTATTGGATAACCTTTCTATTATAGCATAGGTATGAAATTTATAAAACGAAAATTTGAACAAATCAAAGAAAAGTATTGAATGGTAATTAGACCCTTGAGAAAGAGGAATCAACATAGTTTGAGTAAATTTGATGAAGGAGAAACCAATGATCTTCGCGAACAGATTACCTATGAATAATATTAACTTTATATCGTAAATCGGCCATTTTATAATATTCGTCAACGAAAAGTGGTTTCAAGTATAATCTATAATTACCGGATACCTTTTATACCAAATATCCGCTGATTCCAAACGTATGATACAAAACGTATGAGTTTTTGAAGTTTTTGGCATAATTGCAGATTTTAATATAGGATTAGTAACTGATGATATATTAAGAATTTTTGTTCAATATTTAGTATTACTTACGATACCTGTAATGATATATATGGATTTCCAAAGCTTTTACAAATAGGTATGAATGCTAGTCAAAACTAATGGAAAACGTCAAATAATAAACGTAATAACTTAAAAAAAGTATATAAAGCACGATAAATCGTTAAATTCCGGTAGATGAACGGTAAAAAGAACTCCGTTAACTTTATAATGAAAGCTACACTTAATGGTTCTCTAAAAAGGTTTATGGATAGAAATACGCTAACTATACAAATCGAGAGCTATGTAAAACGCCTAACACGTGATGTGGAGGAATGAGGTTGCCTTAATAAACCTAAATACTATTAGGGTAATAATTTTAATGGTAACGGTGGAAAAGGAGACGATGATAGTAGGTTAAACTACTGGTAAAAGGTACTTAAGTGGTGAAATACATAATACGTATAATTTTGAAGCGAAAAACCAGTGTATTGGAATTAAAGAACGAAGGTTTAGGAGGAGTAGAATAAAAGGGCTATGAAAGGCCGTAATTAATGTTAATTTTAGTGAATATTAATCGGAATTGATAGGGCTGAGGCTTTTTATTGGTTTGTTAATTAAGGAGGGGTTTTAGAGGTTGCCACCAATTAATGGCAAGCCACGTTGGCGTACAAATACAAAACAAAAAGCCCCCTGTATTAGAATAACACTTAAATACAGTAAAATCAAGTCAACTAAACTGTTAGCTTGATTAATTATACTTACTGAAAATTGGCTACAGTTTGTAGGACTTCACTGATAGTGCAGTACAGTAGGTACTCACTTCAAAATAGGTGACAAGCCAAAGCGTTTGGCCATACAAATTAGTGTGCAGACTGGCTAGTAGTATGCCAAACTTAGAACTTGGAACTCAACCACAACTAATTTCAATGCAGCACCAGTTACTTCAACCATAGTGATTCGAATTGAATACATTACAACGATAAAGACCTACCAATAAACACTTCTATAATTCTTAAAATAAATCGAAACTAATTAGTATTAGGCGTTAAATGGCGGTTTAAAAGAACAATAATCGTTATTACCGCTTGGTGAGCGGACTTATATATATACTAATCAGGAGAGTTCAACGACGTTATCGTTTGTTGTCGTAAAGAAGGTAAAAACCCCTTGTGCCCCCTACCTAAGGGTATATGGCCTAAAACGTAGGACCCACTTCCCGGCGGCGACACCGATAACAACGTCAATGGTAATGGTGGCGGTGGCGTTAACAGCGACGGCGGCAATATCGGTGATAGCGAAGACATCGAGGATGAGGATAAGGGGGGGGGGGGACGTAACCATTACCTCACTTTCACCTTTCGGAAACAACTAGTTGCCTGCTTTAATATTTTCCGTCGCATCCGGCTTAAGTATAGTTGGTTGTACAATAATGAAATAGCTTTTAAAAAAATTGTAATGTAAGTGTTAAATACTAAAAGTAAAAAATAAAACTACGTTAATAATATTATGAATCGTAATTATACAAAAAATTGATTAAACGCGTTATGAATAGAAAATATCAAAAGTAACAATATATAGAAATTTATAAAAATAACCTATTTGACGTTCAAATAATATGTATGAAGTGTAAAATAGATAAAACGAACGAAAAATAATACGCCTATTTGGGGTTAATTCGTAAATCCTTTTTAACAAAATACACCAAGATAGTACTTATAGACATAAACGCTTTTTAATTGTCTATTCGGAACGCATTTATTTATCGTGTCTGGCAGATTATACTTTCCGTTAATTTATTTTATTTTCTTAATTTCGAGAAGTTTGTATAACTTGCGTAAGGCTATAATATAGATTATAAGGTGTTTTTCGTTTATAGTACCGCGCTTGACGAGGTATTTATAAAAGGAAAATAAGTAAGTATATATTAACAGGAGGGACTTGAGACCGAAATTTAAAATCATTATCCAGATCGTTATGGTTATCGTGATACCAAAGTTGAATCCTACAACCATATAATACTTTTTAAAGGCTAAAACATTTTTAGTAACCCGTTTACACTTTCTTAAGATTCAATAAATGACGTTACTATAAAACATAAATTTGTTTCAAATTGGTATTTATTTACTGAAAATAAACACAAAGCATATGTACAAGTTACAATCGTTATGATTTGTAAAATATCTACTAACAAGTATAAAAGATTGTATTATATATTTATCCAAAAGTATAAATCGGAAAATGTATTTAAGATCATTCATTTACCACTTAAAACGTTTGTTAAGCGCTTTATATACATTATTTAACGGGGTTATTTAATATAATATAACGATAAACACATCAACGTTCTTTCCAATTATACGATAAATTTAAACAAAGCTTCAAGTTTACGTCAAAAAATGTACTATTTATTTTATTTCATATGAATTAAGTTAAATAATGTTACTTTATCAAATTACTCCTTTTATAAAATCTTTAGAGTACTTTTTGAAAACATGATTATTACACTATTAAAATCAATGAAACAGTCTTCCGTTAGGTATACTTCAGGTTTCGCTTTTAAGTTAGTCTTTCATAGTTTCTCTTTTCCCATAATGAGTAGCCTACTTATTATATAATATGAACGTATCGTCCGTTTACATTAGAATAAGTACAAATCCTTGAGACCGTAATATTGAAATTAATAAATTCAGGTCGAAAGTCGAGGTAACCATTTCTAAGTTCTTCTTATAATTTCTTTATTAAGTATTATACCAGTATCATTTAGCTTGAACGAAGCTATAAAATGGTTTTAAAATTCGTATAATAGTCTTGCACAAATAGTAGTTTTGAAGCTTTATATTTATATAAATGTAAATAAGTCGTTTACAATATTTTATCCAATTATTAGTAAGCTTGTATAATATTACGAAACTTAATATAAACGTCGTAAGGAATACGTAAAAAGGTGGTGAATACTAATATTAAACGATAATTTTCTTATTGTAAAGTAAGCGATTGAGTAATAATACCTTTTTCTAACTTTATCGTACTTCTTTACAATTAGATAGCTTTTTTATAAGATTGACTGGTTTCATTTTTTACCTTATGGATTAAAACAATAGGAAAAATCTTGAATTCATCGTAAATCAGTAGGTTAAACCTTTTAAAGTGAAAGACACCCTATTTTATTAAGGTGGAGATTTCCCTATAATTTAACTTTTTAACAGGGACACCCGTGACTGTAATAATGTCTTTACGGCGGAGGTTTATTTAATTCATGAATCTCCGTTTTCCTTTACGTAATAAAAGAGTCCGTAAAAGGTTTTTAAACCCTTTTTTAAATTTTTGAAATTCATTATATGCCCTCGGAAGCGTAGTACCGGTTTTACTTATGTAAAGTGGTTGGTTTTATGAAGTAGTGATGGTTATAAAGGGTTATCTGATGGGTATGTAAATTTGGGGGAAGGTTCGCTTTAGTTATTCTGAAAGTAACATAGTTAATATTACTTATCCGATTAACTTTTCATGGCTTTATTTTCCACCTGATTTGTTTTATATTTCTGTATTTGTTGGAATAATAGTAATTGCTGTACAGTTGGTCAACTCTACTTATAGTAAAGTTGACTATAATAACCACAATTTGAATGTATTTTTTTTTGTGGGCCTACTGTATTGGCTGATAGTCAAGTACAGTATGCGCCCACTTCACCCTATAGCATCACCCAAGCAATTGGCTATACAAATTACAATGCAGACCGGCTAGCTGTTAGCCAAACCTAGAATAATACATCCACCATATAACCACGAAATACTACTGTTAATTCAACTAATCGAATCGATAACGTTATAATGTCTAAAGCCCTACAACACTAATTAATAATTATTAGTTTAAGCACATATAAGCTCAGTCGAATAAGAAGATATTTTCCGGCTACGCTTTACATTAACAATAGCAGCTAAGGTAGAGGGAATATTTTTACGCATGGCCTTCATTAGTAATACGCCAGTTCACAAAGGCAATTTAAAAGTAAGCAACGGTATCTCTATTTAAAAACACTAAGGAATCTTTACCAAAGATCCTTTTTAAAAACGTTAAGATCAACTGTTGCAAGTCTCAAAGTTCGACAAGTAAGAAAATAATTAAGTCAGTAATACTGCGCGTACTACTACTGAAAAAACGACTAAGTCCTACGGTTAAACAATAAACAACCTTCAACCTTTACCTATAATAACAAACGACTTCTGACCTTGCCCTTAACACTAAGTTTTCCGTTTACTTTGTATTTTTTATGTCTCCTACGTCAATTCAATTGTTGTTGTCGCTAATTTTAGCGAAGATACCAATATTCGCCAAATAGCGCCAAGAATGCCACTTTACGCGATTCAACGCCAAGTCGCTAAGTCTCTACGCAACTTTATGCCAAAACATCAAGTTCCTTATCCACCAAGTCTCACGCAAGCCAAAACCTCGAGATAACAACTACCTAGAAACAACTAAGGGCAATCAATACGCTCAGAACTACCTTTAGCAAGCATTACAACTACTATATTTGGGAGAAAGACATTAGTAAAGACTTAAACGAAAAGCACTTAACCAACTTCATTGGCTATTATATTATTAATCCAAACGGAAGCGAAAAACTCAACCGTAGCAACCGTACATTTCTCAAATACCGTGAAATTCTCAACGATTACACTATTGATATAAGTAAAAAGGAACGAAAGGGTATCAAGTAAAAGTTAAACAAAAAACTTGAATGATGAGGAATCTATATGCTATACAAAAGCTTCACCAAGTTAACAAAAAGCTTTTATAACCTGAACCAGTTTGAAAAATACTTTTAAGACTCACATCCTAAAGGAAAAGGCATTAAAAAGCCTTATAGTCTACATACGCATTCTAAGGAACCTCCCTATGACTCTTAGCTAAGTCAAATCTCTTTACGCGCTAATGATAAGGAACCTATTAACCTGTTTGGCAACACGACACCTCTATGTAATAATGCGGAGTACGGTCTTAGTCGAAGTTTGGCGCGTGAAACAACAGCCGCAAATACGGCCAAAGGAATTGAAGTTAACGCTTTATACAGGTTAATTAAACAAGATCATTAAGTCCTTCAAAATCGCCAAGCCCTCTAAAAGCCTTCCCACAGAAGGTTTGCTTATATACGCGAGCATACTATAAGTCCTACTATAAAACTCTACCTCTCGAGCCAGGAGACAGGAAACTTCCCTTAATATCATGATTTGGAAGCTTTAAAACTTAAATTGCCAGGAAACACCAATAAAGACTGGGATAATTATATTAATTATAAGATTTTTACGGACTTCTCCAACAACTTAAAAGATATAGAACAGTATAACAGGGAAGTTTTATGATCTTTTCAACACGAAAATATTACTGTTTTTAAATATATTCAAGTGAATAGAGGTTTTCCCTAATGTTTTTCACTTATTATTCCCTTTAATCCACACAAAGCACGCTAAGGATTACTACCCAACCTTTCTAACACGAATAACCACCATTCGAAAAATTTACGAGAGTATAAAAAGCTACTTTAAACATGACGTCCACCTTACTCAATACTATATAAACTAGGTTACTACAAAGTAAATCACGATAATAACGGGGGAAAAAGAGGAAATACCAATAGATATGCTAAACCAAATGTTTAACAAGTTAATGTTATGCCAGTAAGTAATAGTGAAATCCCATGCTAACGAAGATATATTTCGGAAACAGGTAGGGGTAGTTGCTACGGGTATTAACGAGTTTCAATACACCCTACAACGCATATATACCAACTGAAAAGTCTTTTTTAACCAGTTACGTTCCTCTCTAACAACTGTGATAAGGCGTTACCAAACTCGTGAAGTTTATACCCCTAAGCCAGAAATTTCCCTAATGTGAATAAAGAAAACCTTACAGTAGTTAATTAAATAAACTATAAGTACGGCTACAAGCGCCCTTAACGCCTAAAGTCTAGCCTATAGACCCCAGACTAAAGGTAATAACTAAGCTGGTACTAATGAGGTTAAAATTCAAATAAATCAGGTAATAGTAAGAACTATTGTCGTAATAATGGCAAAATATATTGGATTTGTAGTAAGTCTAGCTATTGATTAACTCGCTAGCCCATATCCAAACGAGTTGATAAAAAGGTAATATACAACATCCAATACCATACCACCTTTAAATAAAATTACCTAAATAAAATCGTAAACTTTGAAATCGATGAGCTAATGAAAAACGATAATACCCTTAAGAAAATTAAGTGATATAAAATACAGCTTTTAAACCGGCTCAATAACTAGCGGACAATGTCTTCCTATACCACTTAAATAGTTAAAACCCTTACCTTTACCATAATTAAACTTTTTATCCCTAATATACATTTAACCTCCACAATCGTTACGTAGACCACGTTTTAAGGTATCATGCTAAATACATTGATAAAACGGTGGTAAACAAGGTGTTGTTCGTGATATATATTACTATGAAGGGAAATTATTGCGGGTATTGAAATTAATCGTTATAATATTAACAAGTTCAACGTTAACTTTAAATTAGGTACACAATTTTCGTTATAAGAGATAACAGTAATTTAAATTGTCATAAAGCATATTACGTTTCATATCTTTAAATCCTTTATCCCTTGCTTTTTTTAATTGGAAGATATTAAAACCCTCGGCGTTAACGTTCACGTTAACGAACTAATTAAAAACGACTAAAGGTTTACCTTCGTTTTTAAATAGAGGTATTTATAGTGTTATCTTTAAGGTCTAAATGCAATGGTATTCAACCTAACGGAGCCGGGAATACGTTAATTATACCGGTGTTTACACTATCTAGACGTTGAAAGGTTCTATAAAATTTTAAAGTTTGTAAAGTATAAAGATATGAAATATTCTGCCCTAAAATCCATTGAAAAGCTTTATTACTACTGTTAAACATATATTAAAGCTTCCCTAAAATTTAACTTTACACTCAAAGGCGACAAGGAATTCAATTGCGAAGTCTTTATCGATATTCTTTTTTCAATAATAAGCTTGTTATTTATGTTATTAATTCCTAAACTATTTTTACGACGTAAAATTCCGAATATTCTTTTCGATAAAAGATACATGGGAAACGCTAAGGAGACTATGTATTAATACGTATTTAGGCATACCTAACGTCGTCGTCCACAATACTGGTACTAACTTTACCCTGGAAGAGTTCCAAAAAGACGCCGGAATAATAGGAATCTAATATAAATAAGTGCCTATAAAAGCCGACTAAAGTATTGGAAATGTTAAAAGGGTAAACGCGTTACTTCGTCAAGCCGATGATATCCTTATTATGGAGATCAAAAGCTTTATGAATCCAAAGTCACGCCTTTAAATAGCGGTAAAGGGCCTAAACGATACTATAAGCCCTAATAGCCCAATACTAGTATTAATGGTCTTCAAAGCGTACCAACGTTTAACAATTAAATCTCCGCTGTTAACAAATGCCTCAAAACGGGTTACAGCCTACGGAAAAGTATTAAAGGAATTACGAGAGAAATTGGCACGCCGCTAGATTAATAATACCCTTAATTTATCGTTGCAAAGTAAAGTCTTTGTATGGTGAGAGCCGGATGAATAAAAGAGCCTATATAAATCCTTAAGTATCGCCAACTTTAAAGTAGGTGTTAAAATTACTAACTGCCCTATAACATTTCGTATCAACTAAATTAAGCCTTATATTAAGGCTACTACCGATGAAAACCCTCAAGCTAAACGATCGAGCCAATACGAGTCTCGTACAATTATAATCAACAAGCGGATAAAACGCTGCCGACTCAGACGATACCAGAACAAAGAGGAATATTAAATAAAAGGAATATATACCGGACTATATCTACAATATTGCTAAAATAAGCAGGAAAAAGAAGGATAACAAAAATTGGCATTAAAGCTTCAAACATGAGACATTATTAAAACCTTTGGTAAACCTTTTAAAAAAAAGTAGTAAAGTTGAGATCAATGGCATATTAACTCCAAAGGTCGTATAATTCATGCCTAAGGCCGAATTCAACCTTTAAGATCCAAATATTACGATCTTTAAGTCTAGGATTATTTATAAGATCAAAGGTAAAACTGCAAATCATGCGTATGAAACATTATGACTAATCGTTCAATAATGCAGTAATAAAGAAAAAAACTAAATCTTTACATAATCTCCAACGATTTGAAAAATGACGTTTAAAAATCGCTTGAATAATAAGTTTACCAGCTAGAGTTAAAGATAAGTTTACACTTAATAGCGGAAATACAACATAGGCCTACACGCAATCAATAACATATTCACAACGGATTATACTATTGAAATTACTCTAAAAACTACACCTATTTACACTTTAGTAACAGTAATAATATTTATGAAGACTTTATATGAATTAAATAAAGTAAACTCCCATTAATCTATAACCTATCGATTACATTTAAAATTACAACTGGGTATAAAGTTTTTAATACACGACCCGTATTTGTTCGTGACGCAAGAGAAATATTTTGGCCTAATAGGTATATAAGTTAATAATAACCTTTTCTTTGGAATGGTTAGCTTTGTGGTATCGGAATAATAAGGGTTTAAGAATTTCAAGTTCTAAAATTATAAGCCGATTATGACGTTAGCGAAAGGAAGATAACTAGACTTTAATAGATCATCAATGCGTATACTTAATATTAATAACGGCCTTAGCTTTCCCTAAAAGAGCCAAGGCACTAGCTTGGCGATAATCGACAAAATAAAGGTAGCTAAAGCCTAAAGATACCTGAAATAGCGTGCTCATAGCAGCTATATTGCTACTCTATATTGACCAGAGGCCTCCTACGACTTATCTATAGCAACGCAACCCCACAAATAACGACTTTAACTGGTTACATAAAATTCTTAAGTAGCAAATGTGAAACCTGGACCGAGGAATAAATATAATCCCAATCTACTTATTGAGAGCTAAGTGAATAATCTTTACGAATAGGTTTTTCGTAAACAACATCTATCTTTCTTTATAAATCGTCTTCCTGACAACCCTTATTAATTAAAATAGGCGGGATGATCAATTGAGCATTATCGATAGTCGAATCTACTGGACCTTTAGCAAATATGAAAGTATTACACGAAACGTGTTAGCTTTAAAAGTCTACTGAATAATAATAGGCTTTAATATAAGTATAGCGCTATAAAAGAACCTCAACTTTATCACCAGATAACTATATATTTCTCATATTTCGGTAGTAATTAGTACCGACTTCAAAATCCTATTTAAATACCTCTTTGAACGCAGAACCACCAGCGAATAACGTCCGATAGTCGATGTAATAACACTCCGCGAAACCTACTGAAAAAGGTAAATGAAGGATTTCCGGTAAAATAACTGGTAAGATAATATACCTAATAACATAATAAAGGTATCGAAAAATAAGGCTTTTACAAGGTTAATAGACAGTAATAGGTTAATCAATCATATAGAGAGCTACGTTAATAGGCCGCCTGGAAAAGCCAAGTCATGAAATAGCAGTTAGGGATATATTGACGAATTGAAAGTCTTTTAGCGGACTAATTATGGCGACTTATTTTATTAACACTATTAAAGTGGGGTCTTGTATAGGCTTATAGCGAAAGAACCTTTCATAGGAGTTAATATAGTCAGACCTCGAAGCTGTAGGGTAACTAACAGTTACTAAGATTAATTTAAGTGCAAATTGATTCTATTCTTTATAGAAGTTAATTGGAGTCTACAGGATTTTAACCAGTTAACGACGTCACAATTTAATGCTTACCGAAAAAGATTGGTCAACCCCACTCACGTACGCGTATAAACTAAAAAGCCGCCAGTATTGGAATAGTAGTAATTAAAATACAGTGGTTCAACTTTACTTATAGTAAAGTTGACTATACTAACGGCAAGTTAAGTGTATTATTTTGTGTGGAACTACTATATTGACTGAAAGTTAAGTAAAGTATGCGCCCACTTCACACTAGGGCACGGGATAAGTAATAAGCCATATTAATTACTGTATAGACCGGCTAGCGGTCTGCCAAACCTAAAACAATAGATCTACTATCTGACCACGCAATACTACTGTTACTTCGACCAATCCAATAGACAATGTTGCAACGTTTAAAGCTGTTTTAACAGTATTATTATTGAAAAAAATAAATTCGTGCCATTTGTTAAATCTAGAAGTATATTATATCCTTTAAACCCATTTTTTTTCCCAGGGTTAGTTTATCCGTCCTTGGATTTTCAATTGAAATTTTATATTATAATAGTAAATCTAAAACGTTAGCTTTACGTAGAAAGTTTTTTATTACCAATTCTTTCGAAATATCATTCTTAGCTCATAGTGAAAATAATGATGTTATACCTTTTCTCCACAATATTTACTTTTAATATAGTTTCCATTTATAATATGGAAACTGTATAAAATTCGGGGTAAACGTTAAGAATAAAGAGTGTTTAAATTAAGTTGTTAGGGTAAAAATCATTGTTGAAGGCGTTTATTACCATTTTAAAATTTCTTTTTTTTAATATTTATACAATTTATTTCCTTGAACAGTATGGTATACGTTTTTAAGCGGTTTCTAACATTTTTTATATTTTCCGATACATTAAAGTATTTTTATCGGTATTTTCCCATACTTATTTCCGGTAAATTTAGTTTTGGTTCGTTATTTAGTCAAGACTAAAGCTTTACCTATATCGTTGGTAATTCAGTTTTAAGGCCTAAAATAAACGTTTTTTTTTTTAGCAATTTTTCAAGAAATTTTAGTAGTTTATAGCGGAAAAGCTTCGTGTAAATTTCGTGGTTTGGGATCATATAATAGTATCAATAGCATAAAGAACAGGTTGTTCATCAAAGTATATTATATCCACAATAACCTGGTAGTTAAAGTTTATGTCGTTTTAAAGGCGGAATTTAAACCGCCGTAAAGCTTATAAGTATAGCTAATACTTATAGCAAGACTCTTCGATAGCTTTTAAAGTTTTCTTTCCTACAACCGTATGGCCTACTACGTAAAGAAGCCTTAAAAGGCGTTTCGAAACCAGGTGCCTAAATCGTCGGTTTAATATTCGTAAATTTAGCTATGTTAAGCCTATGACTTTAATTATACCTATTTTTGGGAAAAGTTACAGGTATTTTAACTTCAGACGGAACGATAAAGAAATACCATCTGAAACTCGGACGAGTTGGTTAGTTATATTTGGAGCCTCAGTTCCGACCTCATTTGTATTAACTAATAAATTAAGAAATGGTGTTTCAAAATCCTTCATATACAATTTAATCGGTTCGAACCATATGAATACTATTATTATGTTAAGTAACAACGTTTAACTTTTACCGAAAAAAACGTTTCGGTATTTTCCTATCCGATCGAGTTAGAATTGGGTAAATTTTACCGCGAAAAAGTCAAATCATTGTTATCCGACATTTAAGATTTTCATCACGTCAGTATTGAAAATAATACTCAAAAACCAGTTGTCATACCTATTAGAAAATATAAATTACGACGCCATACAAGCGTGTAAGACGGTACTTTCGCTATCCAGGTCTATGTTATATGAAAATAAGGTGTTCTATAGATTTGTAAATACTAGTTAGTTTGTTTTTCTATATTAAATAATAATATTAGTCCTGTTTTTCTTCGAATCGTCTATTTAAAGGTATATTTGTAAGGGTAAGCTTCGAGATTGTCCTCAACTCCATCATCATTGGCTGTATACGTTGTAAAATTGCCGTTTTTCAATATTCGGGTATCTAATCTACCTAAAATTATCATTCAACCCGAATATATTCGTGTACCGAACGGTTAATCCATTAATAACTGATTCTATTATATACCATATATTGTTTTCAAAAACCTATAACATTTCTTATACTTTTACTTAGGTGTAGTAATATATACAATAAGTATTATATTTAGTTATAAAAACGCCCCCGTAAATAATCGCTTTGTCTTTGGTCTTCAAAGCTTTTCCTTTAGTATTTATCGTTTTTATTGCTGTATTTAGTGATTTTATATTCTTCACATTTTAGGTATATTTTCAATCCTCTGTCCCCAACACAATGAGCTGTTTCAGCGAAATCGGTTTTCGTAATTTACGGGTTTGCTTTTTTAGTTTTCCTAGTTGTAAATCTGAATCCGAGTCTTTTATATAAGTGTACCAAGGTTTTAAATAGCGATTTTAAGCTTATATATAAAGCTCTTGAATTATTTTCCGGTTTAAATAACATAGAGTTAAAATCTGGGTATTTATGGTTAACTTTTGTAATTATTTAAGTAAACAGTTTATCGCTTCATATTTTAGTTTACAAGCTTCCAAACAACTTTGAAATTTCGTCAATGAGGTAATTAATACTTTTTATGATATTTTGTTGGTATTTTTACGTTAGGCATTAACAAATTTCTACTTAATACCCGTCTGATCCTTATTGTATAGTTTAAAAAAGATTTCTGTAAAGAAATATACATTTAAGGGGTTATATAATCTCGTTAATGTGTTTCTTTACGTTAAATGGTATATATAGCACTTTCAAACTTACCTAATCAGTATATTAAGCAAATTCAAATAAAATTGTAAGGCTTATTGTCTGATATTTAATAAGGGTTTAATATTATAAATATTTCATTATCAAGGACTTCATAAGGTTCGTTATTCTGATTTTCGTTCGTATTCCATAATTTAGCAAAATTCGTAAACTTTGTAAGGTTACTTATATTAATTAGGAATCATTATGGTAAAAGGTCGCGATATGTGTCGTGATTTATAAGTATTAGTGTTGTAATAGCAGTCAAATGCAGTACAGTCAAGTCTACTTTACTTGCAGTAAAGTTGATTGTATGTACTGCAAATTGACTGTAGTTTGGGAGACTGTACTGCAATTGTAGTGCAGTAGGTGACCACATCCAATTGGGGCACAGGCCAAAACGTTTGGCCATACAAATTAGTATGCAGACCGACTAACGGTCTGCCAAACTTACATCTCACACTTCAATCAACAATATCAACGCAGAACCAGTTAAATTCGATCACAGTGATTCGAATCAACTACTTTGTAACGATAAAGGCCTACAAACAATGATTAGTGCTTATTAAGTTAAGCATAGATTAGCTGAGTAGAAGAAGAAGCTACTTTTCAGACACACTCTATGTTAACAACGGCGGCTAAGGTATAGGAAATATTTTTGCGAAGGGGCTTTACTGCTTCGTCGGTTTTCACGGTAGTTTAGAGGTAGCGACGGTATTGCTATCGAAAATACTAATAAATCTTTATTAATCATTTTTGAAGACGTCGAGATTGACTATTTGAAGTCTTCAATTTCGGTAAGTTGGCAAACGGCTAAGTTAGTACTACTGCGGGTGTTACTAATGTAAGAAAAACGACCAAGTCCTCACGTCAAACAACTACTAACAACAACCTTCGACCTTACCCTATACACCAAACCTTTGCCCCTATTTCACTTTTTTTTCAACTTCCCCAATGCCAATTTGATCGTTAAGTTCGCTGGCTAGAGAGAAAATACCAAAAATCACCAAATCGCGTCGGGAAAGTCACGTCGCGAGACCTCACGCCAAGCCACCAAGTCACTAAGCCGCTAAGTTCCCACGCAACTTTGCGCCAAAACACTAAGTCACTACGCCTAAATATTAACAAGTCTTTCGCCTTACGCGTTTTACACGTCCTCCAAAGCCAAACCATTAAGATAGCTCTAAGTCAGGTATTTATAGAGAAAGTTGAAGCCCTCAAATCAGTTTTTACTAAGTTCTACAATGATAATTTGTAGGTACTGAATGTTAGTAAAAGCTTAACGGAAAAACACCTTACAAACTTCATCGGTTGTTATATTATTAAATAAGACGGTGGCGAAGAGCTCGACCGCGATAGCTGTACTTTCCGTAAATATCGTAAGTTTTTTCGATGACTAGATTATTAATATATGAAAAAGGGTTTAGAAACCTATTTAGTTTAAGTTCAAGGAAAAACTTAAACTTCGAGGGGTTTACTTACCAGAAAAGAGTTTTACTAGGCTGGTAAAGACTCTATTGAACCTGGCCTAGCTTGAGAAATTCCCTTAAAACCTACGACTTAAGGAAAAAGATGTTAAGGAACCTTATCGCCCTTATATACGATTAAAAGAACCTTAACTTTATCTTTATCTAAGTTAAGACTTTTTACGTACTAACGATAAGGAACTTATTAACCTGCTTGGAAGTCTAGCAACCCTACATAATAGCGTAAAATATGTTCTTAGCGGTGGCAAAGCACGTAAAGTAACGGCTTCCCACGCAGCCAAAGGTATTGAAGTTGGCGTTTTACATTAATCAATTGATCAGGGAACCTCACCGGACCCCTTAATACCAAAAGGAATATTATTAATTTCCCCGCAATAAAAACCCTTGAACATATTTCACCCAAGCCTTTTAACAAATTTAGCTTTGGGAATTAAATGAAGGAAGGACCGGCTTTAGGCGCGAGCCTACTATAGGCATGACTACTGGATTTTTCCCTTTGAATTTAGCTGAAGGTACCTATTCGGCCTATCAATACTAATAACAAACTGAATTTTTTCTTTAACTAAAAGATATAAAAGATCCCTATAACTAATATATTACCCTTTCCTTTCGATACTTTCATATGGAGGATAAAGGTTATATGGTAATTACCACGTTCGTTAAGATTTGAGAAGGAAATGATAAGTATAACGGTAAGTCATATAATCTTCTCGACGTTAAGTTACGCTTATCTTTTAACATTTGCCGTTATATAAGGGTTGGATTGCTAGGTTTTCACTCGTTGTTTTCCAATAACATTACCGGATAGGTAGAGGATTAATACCTTCGGTATCTACCAAACTATTTCTTTTTCCGCGAAATTTCTAATGGCCTAAAAGGCCATATCGAATACGATGTTAATATTTCATAGTACAATATCAACTAAAATATAATTAAATGTTCTTACATATTAGATTATAAGAAAAAGTCGGAAAGTAATATGGACCTCTTTTATCAGATGCTTAATAAACTAATGCTTCGCTAATAAGTAATGGTAAACGTGGGAGCTAGCGAAAGCACCTTACGATAGTTGGTCCGTCGAGACTTTACGGTCCACAAAGAGTTCAAATACGTCCTCCAATACTCTGATGTCACCTGCAAAGGGTTTTTTTTAGTCAATTGCGTTTCTCATTAGCGACTGTGATTACTTGAGTCTTCGGCTCGACTGGTATGTACCCTCAAGCTCTGTAATTCGGTAACGAGGAAAAAAACTTTTCCCATTCGTATTATATTAATCAACGGTATAAAAGGCGTGGCCAGTATGGTTAACAGAAGGTACGGACCTTTGCCTACAGAGGAAGTCACGTTTTATATTTAAGGTTTTTAAGCCGGTTAAATAAGTTATATTAAACATTAAAAGATATTGAATATGAGGTAAATAGGGCTGTTGGCTAATATGTTACAATATTGCTGAGCGTAAAGTAAAGTAGGTAATGTATTACACGTAGTTCCCCTTTACTTTGAATTGAGACTACATCGAATAAGTTATATAATTGAAAGGAAGTGAATATAAAGAGGAGGAAAATAATCCAAAGGCTATCGGCTGGCACGACGATACTGGCACCGGTATTAGCCCGGAAGTAACGTAATAACTAGTCGACTACGCTTTTTATACCGCCTTACAGATAAAGATCTTTCCCACCGACATAACGATAAAGAAACTGGCTTTACACACCTCTTTACCATTTAAAACCGCTATGAAAAACGAGTTTTTTAGGGGATTATGTCGGATACGGGGGCGGTAAAATACTCAATAAGAGGACATTCTTAATATATCTCGTTACGAAGGGATATTAATAGTATTACGAAATTTAACTACATGGATGCTGATAAAGCTAAGGTTAGCTTTAACTTTGGAAAAGATCTATATTTATTAGTATCGACGACGGTTAAAATTGTTATTCACTTTATTTTTTTATATATTGGAATCTCTTACCCCTTTTTTCCTTTGTTTGAAAAACATAAAAAACCTCGACATTAGCGTTAGTATTTAAATTAACGAATTAATACAAGTTAAGGCTAATAAAATGTTTTCACTTAGTTTTAAGTAGGATTAGCCTTGCTTTAACTTTTAAGGGCTAAAGGTAATGATATTAAACCTAACGGAGGCGGAACTACGTTGATTATATTGTAGGTTTAATCACCTGGTAATTAATAAACTTTACAAGGTTTTAAGGGCAATTAGCCACGAAAATGTAAACTTATTAGCGTTGGAAGCAATTAAACTGCTTTGTAACTATTGCCTAATATAATCTTAAGTCTCCTTGAAGTTTAATTTTACGTTGAAGGAAAACTAAAACTTTAATTAGAAAGTCTTTGTAGGCGTGTTTTACCTAAACGGTAAGCTAATATTACTCGTTCTGGACTTCGCTACGGCTTTTCACGGTGTCAAGTTCTTTAAAACTATTACGGAAAAGAAAATATAGGAGGTATTACGTGTTTCGTAAATTAACACGTACCTTAAGTTACTAAACGTCTTAGTTTACTATGCTAGCACCAACTTTTTTACGATAAAGTTTTAAGCTAATGGAAAGTTAATGGGGATTTGGTGTAAATAGGGTTCCTTTTAAAATTTACTAATGTATTGATAAGGTAGATAAGGCATACTCTCTCCTGCAAAAAGCCTACAATATCCTTATATTGTAATTCGAAAGCTTTATAAGCTAAAAAACACCGCTTAATTATTGATCCTAACGAACTTATACTAGTTTTATTAGTATTTAGGGCCTACCTACGTATGATATCTATGTTTCTACCATCGTTAAATATTTAAAAATGTGTTATAGAATATATAAATACCTTAAAAGAGTTAAAAAAGGAATCGGTACGCCATTAGGTTAATATTATTCTTAATACCAAAAACGGATTTTTAATAATAAACATACTATTACATTCCTCTTAAAGCAAGGTCCTTACATGGCACAAGTTGAGCAAATAGGATGGACCGTATAAGATTTTAAGTATTACTAACTTAAAGGTAGTGGTTAAAAATATTAACAGCTCTATAATTTTCCGAGTTACATAGGTTCAGCCGTACCGAAGACCCCTCGGGCCTCCTAAGTCTGATAAAGATTTTAACGTCAATAACCTTCTAGCCGAACGAATCAGTTAATATAACCCCCCGGAGCCGATTATAAACCAGTTAATAAAACGCTGACGGCGTAGACTATTATTTAAAAAGAGGATATATATTAGTAAAAGGTACGTAAGTGGTAGGGTACCTAATTTGTATAAGGCTTTTGTAAAAGACCTACGTACAGGAATTAAAGAACGAAGATCTCTGAAGGATGGAGCAAAGGGGCTTCAAGGGGCCGTAATTAAGGTTGATCTTAGTACAGATTGATCGGAATTGACAGGGGTCTGGCTTGTAGTTAACTTACGAATTGAGGGAGGATTTTAGAGGTTGCCACCAATTGATGACAAGCCACGCTGTCGTATAGGCACAAAACAAAAAGCCGCTAGTGTTGGAATAGTAGTTAAATGCAGTATAGTTAATTCGACTTTACTTGCAGTAAAGTTGATTGTATGTACTACAAATTGACTGTAGTTTGTGGAACTACACTGCAAGTGCAGTGCAGTAGGTGCCCACTTCAAAGTGGGGCATAAGCCAAAGCGTTTGGCCATACAAATTAGTGTGAAGACCGGCTAGCGGTCTGCCGAACTTAGAACTCACACCTCCATCAACAATATCAACGCAGTATCAGTTACTTCGACCTCAGTGATTTGAATCGACTACGTTGCAAAGATAAAGGCCTAACAACAATTAGGCTGTAAAGTTTATATAGTCGTTTATCGCTACTTATCATGTCTTAGAGAACCTCGTTTCCCCTTTTTAGAGAGCTTTTAATGTAGCTAGGAGGGGCGTTAAATATATCCTGGAAGTGGTTTGGTTTTTGTCACTTTTTAAAGGTGTTTTTTAAAAAGTGTCTGTATTCGATTCGAGTGGCGGATAATCCTCGTAGCCCTTTTTCATCTTCCATCGATTCCTGAAACTCCGTTTATCCCTTGTAGGACAAGATTAACCTTTTAAAACGTGTTAAACTTTACGAAAATATAGTGCTAGATTTTTTCCTGCATTTTTTCAATAATTTATTCCTTACATTTTACTAATTTATGTGGTTTTATAAAATTTATCTATGAAATTTCTTCATTTTTCTTACCTGGTATTTTGTCAAGAAAATCCGTAACAAACAAAACTTTTACGATAAAGCCGTTTCTACCACCTAAGCTATGCATTCCTCCGCTTTGTAATTATACCTTAGGACTTTGGATATTGAATTCTATACCGTATACCATATTTACAACGTCTATTTTATAAATTCTTCTCAGAAATTATCGAACATACTGAACCATTACGATTTTGCTTTTCAATGACGAAAGTTCATATTTATAACATATATATTCTCTACCTAAGAGTTTTAATTCTTCACTAGCGCTTTAATAACATTATTCTACATGTTTAGGTCCATAAGCTACAAAACGCTTCTTCAAAACGTTTTATATTAAAATAAAAGGTCCATGTATTTGTTTGCCTCAGCCAGGTTCATTACGGGTTATGCATTAGGAGCTAAGTCGTGTATACAAAGCATTGATATAGAAAAGCGAAGTCATCGTATATTATATATACTTAGGATACTGTATTTGAAAGGGGGTTAAAACAAAAAAAAAAGCGTAGAATACGTGAATATAATACAAATGTAATGAGTTAAAGAAGTACGAATAAGGCCTTTAACGTTTGTTAATTTCAGAGGAAATACCAGAGAAATGTAATTGAAAATTAGTTAAGAATTTGAAATTTAATCTTGAGAGCTTTTGAATATTTAATCAGCAAAATAACTGATAAACTTAAAACGTCGCAAATGACAATTGAAATATACAGTATGTAACGGGGTAAATAATGGAAAGGTAAACGGGGGGGGGAAATGTTAACAGGAGTGTATGTAAATGTTAATATGATTTATATGAGTTAGTTAAGATAATATAAACGTTTCGAATTTTGCGTTAAATATTTGCTAAATGCGTCGAACCGCTTCAAAAGGTATTTTCGGGGTTTGATATATTTTCAAAGGCGCTTTGAAGGCTGGTTTAAAAGCTTTTTCAATTTGCTGGAGCTTTTTGAAAGTTCTTTAGTTTGTTTCCATAGTTTATTTTAATAGTTCGCACATTGCATTTTGGTAGGATAGATCTTAACAAAAGAGTTCGAAACTCAATTTCTTCTGTGGAAAATACGTAATAAAACGTTTTTCAAAAAGTGGAAGTATACTTTTAAAGCGTCAATAGAATTAAATGATAGTATTACAAGGCTTTTGATAATCAAAGGATATTAACTAAATTAATAATTTCGTATAAAAATATTTCTTCTTAAAATCACCCCAATTTACAGTTTTTCCACATTCTCATATATTTTTTATAAAGATCAATATTAAAGTATGAACAGTTAGAGCCGCTATATCATAGCGCTTTAGTTATTTAAATTAGGTTAGTGTTTTTCAGGCTGTTTATAATCGACGGAGTTGACTACTAATTATTGTCGCTAAAGATTTTGCCTATTTACGTAAATGAAAAAAGTAGAAAAAAATCGTGAAATTAGTAGTATATTCATGATAGATTGTTTAACAAGGGGGGAAATGAATCCGGAAAGTGTACGCCTTGGGTAAAAGCTTATAAGCTTTTATCCGTAGCGTAGCAATCTACCATATACTTTGCCAATATCTCTTCTGGGCCGTGGCACGCTATCATACACTTTGTGAGAGTGCACCTTGCAAAGTGACACGTTATTTTTCACTCTACAAAAGTGCATATTGCAAAGCATTATGTTGCTGTACACTCTATAAAAGTACACCTTGCAGTGTGACCACTTACTAAATATAGGTATATATAATCATATACACAGGAATCGTCGAAAAAAAAAATGACAAATTTCTTTCTTTCACAGTAATATGTTATATTTAACCTTTGCAAAGATTTTCCGAAGCAGGTATTTATTAGTTTTTAACGTGTCAGATATATTTTAGAAATAAGCTGCATATAAATACTTTAATATTTGACATGTATTTGTTCATTGTGTAGGGAGAAAACTTTGGAATCATGGTTAAATAAATTGACGATATCTGTTCTTTCAGGAAATACTGGGTTCATGGCAGCGGAATAACATATTATCAAAAGGTCGGGATTTTAAAAGTGTAAAATTATCGAAATACTGTTGAAATATATGCGATTGAAATTTGATAAATAATTGATTTGTATATATGATGTTAAAGTTAAAAATACCAATAGTATTTAAACTAACCTACGTCAAGAAGAAAACCATATAAACTTGACAAAGATTAATAAGGATGATGAGGAAAAATTATAACTATATTTGGAATAATGGATCCATATAACCTATATTATCAAGTTGTGCCAACCAGAGGTATTTTAAGCTCTATTCATTGCAATACAGAAATAAAATTTACGGAATGAGGAATTTAATAAGTTGAAAAAAATATTTAATGTTAAGTGAATCGTTTATAAAAAATCATTAACATAATGTCGGTAAATTTAACGACGGCGAAGTTGATAATCTTCGCGAATAACTTACTTACCAATAATAGTGGCTTTATATTGCATATCGGACTTTTTTATAATATTTGTTGACGATGAAAAGTTGAAGAAGTATTCTATAATCATTGGAAACTTTGTATACTAGATATCTATTAAGTATAAGAGTATAATACGAAGCGTGTTAGTATCGAAGATATACGGCATAATAGCAAGCTTTAAGTTTGGTATAGTAACTAACGGTACTTTCAAGATTATTATCAAATAATTGGGATTGCCTACAATACATATAGTGGTGTCTACAGATTTCTGAAGCTTCTACAAATATTTGTTAAAGTTAGGTATAATTGATGGGAAAAAAATCTTTGATAAACGTAATTATTTTCAAAAAAGTATAAGAATCTTGAGAAATCAATAAGTTCCTGTGGATCAACTAAAAAGATAACCCCGTTAACTATATGACTAAAATCATACCTAATAACGCCCTAGAATAGTTTATAGACAGTAATACTTTAACTGTACCAACCGAGGGCCACGTAAACCGCCAGGCATATGATGTTAAGGAATAGGTATTCCTTGGTAAACTCGAATATTGCCAGAGTAATAATGGTGGTAGCAGTAGGTAGAATTGATGGAAAAGGGTACGTAAGTAGTAGAATTTGTAATGCTCGTAAGTGTATGGCAAAAGATCTGTATTCGGAAGTCAAGAAACAAAGGGCTCGAAGATGTAGAATGAAAGGTTGTAATTGATGTTAATTTTAATATAAATCGACCTAATTTAATAGGTGCTTAAGTTGTGCATCAAAGAAAGATTTCAAAAGTTGTTACCAATTGGTGGTTGACCATGTTGACATATAGGCACAAAACCAAAAGCTACCAGTGTTAGGATAATAGTCAAATGCAGTATATTGAATTCGACTATACTAGTAATTAGTTGATTGTACTAACTGAAAATTGACTGCAGTTTATGGGATTGAATGCAAGTATAGTGTAATAGGTACCCACTTTAAAGTGGGGCACAGGCAAAAGCATTTTGCTATAGAAATTAGTATGCAGACCGGCTAGCGGTCTATCAGACTTAAAACGTACAACTCATTAACTCAGAACCAATTTCAATGCAGCACCAGTTACTTCAACCACAGTGATTCGAGTCGACTACGTTGCAACAATAAAGGCTTACCAACAACCGGTAACAATGATTTTAAATAAAGCATGTAATATAAAAACGTTATTATTAACGCGGCCTGATAACTAGCTGACTAAGCTTTCCTGTATCTTTTAAGTAGCGAAAAGCCTTACCTTTATCCTGACTAAACCTCTAACCCCTTATATATCTTTAACCTTCGTGATCAATATGCGGAGCACACGTTTCAAAGTATTGTACCAAATATAATGGTAACAAGATACTTAACAAGAGGTTATTAGTAATATATGGTATTATAAATGGAAAGTATTACTGTTATAAAAATCAATCTACAAAATGCTAGTAAAGCCAAAGTTAACTTAGGCTTAAGCGAATAGTTATAATTATTGAGGATACCGATTATTTTAACTGTTATTATGTTTATTACGTTTTAAATTCTTAAGTTATTTACCCTTTTCTTCCTTGTTTGGAGAATATAAAGATTTTCCGCGTTAACGTCGACGTTAATATTAGTAAATTGGTTAAAAATGATTAGAGGTTTCCATTCGTCTTTTTGTGGGGGAATTTGTAATTTCATTTTTATAGCCTAAAGTTAATAGTATCAAATTTAACAAAGTTAGAAATAAGTTCATTATACTGACGTTTGAACTACGTAGCTGTTAATTAATTTGTTGGTATACGTGTAGAGCGGTAACGGAATGTTGACACAGTGTAGTATTTTGAGGATGGAAGAGGAATAAACTAGAACTAGAAGAAAAGCTTAGAGGGCTGATCATGTATACATGCCCAAAGGAATGGGCATGTACCTTCCTTTCTTTCCATCATCGATGTATGTATCCACTCATGTAAGTGTACAACAAGTCTATGGAACCAAAAAAAAGGTAATGTCCTTATTTCATACCGCGAGACGCGAGATGCGAGACGCGAGATGTGAGACGAGAGACGTGATATACGAGATGCGAGACTATTTTTACGAGAAGCGATTTTCGTGAGATATTCTTTTCATAAGATATCCTTTTCTTGAGATGGCTTTTTCAAAGAATTTTCGTATACTTCAATAATTTTTTTGTAATATTTTAAATCTTTTATAGCCTTATATTCATAGTACTTTAAAGTGTATCCTTTTTAATGAACCAAATATTTAATTTGGTTTTCGACATGACGATGAAGATTTAAACATTTATCCATAATCTTTTCAATTTTCCATTTATTATTCATAGAAGCTTTTTTACGTTGTATAAATTTGGACAGTAAAGGTAAATGGGTAAAAAGATCTTTTTTAGGTTTGTTATAAAGTATTAAATACTATACTTTAATGGTGGAATACATTTTTTAATCGGCTGGGAAATTAAACGTGTATATTAAGTTTTTTATACGATTTATCACGATGAACAGGCCTGGCTTGAGTGATGTTAGTTTTTTTTATCGATGCAGAGGTTTGTATAATTTTCCCGTACGTAACAATATACGATTCCCGATATCAAATTTTATCTAACAATGTTTTTTTTTATGTCGACGTTTAGCCTTGGTAATCATCACATTTATGGTAAGTTGCGCATTCTTTCGCAAATACTCCCTTATAAAGCTATTTCCCGCCAGCTATCGATGCAGGTTAGCACTGAATTAATTTAACAGAGTACTAAATTTAAAGTCAAATAGAAATTTATAAAAGTTAATTTCGATAGCTCAAAAATAGGATTTATTAATATTTGATTGAAAAGTCGGAATATATTTCGTTCTCAATTATTCTGCATACTTAAATATATAATATCTCGTAGTAAAATCAATTACCTTATTTTTCCTTTTAGTTCATTATTTCTTTTGGAAGTTATATTCTGTTATCTTTTTCAATTTTGTGCCAACCCTTTTAATAAGGCTTGTAAAAACAAAAAATAGAGATTTGGTTTCGCGGTTCAAAATAGGTTTTCTCGGATATGACTAATCTAAAAGTAATAAATAGCGATATAAAACGATAGCTAAGTATACGGCTATGTATATAGTATATCCTAAAAGTAAGATAATATGTTTGGAAGCTTTATAAGTGATAGGTATAATTGTATTAAACTCGTTATACCCGGATAGCGCCCACAGCTTAGAGGCCAATGATACATTTGGAAACGCAGTGATAAAATCTATGTATAAAGAATACATTTTTTTTTGAGAGCCTATATTAGTTAGAGACTATCCATAGGCTCTTAATTATTATATCGCAATTAATTATAACCAGAAGAATAACGATAATACTCCTTGGATATTTTTCTCTTGAAACGAAAATATAGTCCGTTTAAATCTATTATTATGCACTTTTACTTAAAATTGTATTTGTTATTATAAGCGTTTTGAATAATGTTCTTAATATGGAAGCTGAAAATCATGAATCGTTCGTGTCCTATATTATCTCTATAATAAGATAGACCGTTTATTAAATGAAAAGAATGACCAGTTTTAATTTCATTTACCACTTCCACGTTTTTCTTGTTTTCATCCTTTATAAGGTTATCTATAATAGTTTGTCAAATAGATTTATCTCCATATCCTATCTAATATTTGAAGCGCAGTTCATCAGGCAACACAGTCCCAGCAATCAAAAAAGTAAGATTTATTTTGTTCGGTATTACAAAAAAATTAGCGATTATCTGATTAAATATGAGCACCTTATTTAAAACTTTGATTTTCTTATTAACAAGTATCATAAGGCGCGAAAACTCATCTCAGATCAAATTAAGCCGTCTAAAAAATAATAGCATTAAAGTTGTATACGTCCAGGTAGATTTATGCATTGATGAGGTATTTGTTTGATTAGTTCGTAAAAGTTATGTTAAGAGAAGTTCGGTTGATAATCCTTATAATAAACCTATGATCGGTAAGAACTATGATGGGATACAGATAACCCATTACAGTTTTTCTAAGATGTTTACGTACCTAAACGAGGCATGCCACTTTTTACTTTGATAGCTCCTTATTTAATTCAGCTTAATTAAGAAATTCGCCGAGAAATATAACAAGTTCAATGGTAGTAACAGGAATAATATATTTTTGTTTCTATATATAGTGAGGTTGTTATTCAAATGGCATAACGTTTAAACCCCTTTGAAAACTTTCGTCGATTTACAAAAATAGTGGCTGATTATGGTGAATATAATACAAATGTATCTTATTATATAATTACTTCTATAAATCTGCCAATACCTCCTTTTCCTTGATTATAGGAGAAAGTTTCAAAGTTTGAGTGTAATATATTCTCTTTTTACGATTATTATTCTCCATTCGGCAAACTTTACGGCTCACGGCTAGCAAATACTTTTATAGTTTTTGTAATTCTTTTGACAATTGGTTGAAGTGGGGTATTATGGTGCGTAAAAACCCCGTTACACCCGTGTAATTTTCTAAAATCTTAAGGGTTATAAGGATGGAGATCGTCCGAAAAGCTTGAGGACATTTTGTAGTGGTAGAGCAACCAAAGCTATCTTTGAAAAAAACTAGTAATTCTATAGATTGAACTCCTCTATTGAATTTTTTGGGGGAAAACGAAACTCCGAATTTGGTAAATAATGCTAAGATTTGGGTGATATGGTTTTCGTATTTTTTCAAATTATTTGAACAAATGATAATATTATCGATAAGTTTTGACAAAATTCATGATAGGGTTTGAAGTACGATTTAAAAACTTTTGACCAAATGCTAATGAGTTTCTAAATTCTATAAACCAAATTTTACAACGTTCCAAGCTCCGATAGCTTATAAAAGTAAAACTATCCCTAAATTTCGAATATAAAAGAAGTTAAAAGAATAATTTAGTAACGTTCACCATTAAAATATACTTAATTCTTTTTAAAAAATCGATAACGTTTTTCTAGAAAGGTAAAAGATAACTTCTAGGTATCATATACTTGTTGAAAGTTCTATGTCCAACTACAATACAGCTTTTTTGACGCTGGGTAGTTTTTTCTATACGATGAAAACTAGTAATGTAAATAGAGATACATCGCTAATATATTCCATGCGATCTTATACGTATAGGACGTTAAACTATTGATCGAGTAAATCTTCTTCTCGGCGTAAGACTGGGTAATGGTTACGGTTTAGTTCTTCTTTTTACTAGCCTTTAACTAAAGGTACCATTATTGTTTAATCGACTGGAAAATTAACGAGGCCTAGATCTTACCATATGTTGGTAAATTTGTCGAGAATTTTAGTTGATGTATACTTATTAAAAACATTGATGTAATCAACATGTACCCTATATTTAATTTTAAGCATTTGAAAGTCGTCAGGAATTTTAATTCCGAATAATACCGGGAATTCCCTAAAGCGAAGCTTGATCCATTGCTCCGCGAGATTCGATTTTCGCGCATTTTCCATAAATTTTCACGTAAGTTCCTGAATGTGGCCGACCCGAACGTTCATAAATTGTATGCAATATTGTAGGTTAATGAGAGTTTTTGAAATAAGTGAAACTGTGTTCTTTTTACCGTTTCAGCGGTATGAGAACCCAATTAAAATTCCTTTCCCATAGGTAGGGTCTCAGAGCTTAAATCGTTTGTAACGATAAATGCTATTGGAGAATTCCTAAGAGCCTTGAAATTAAGTGAAGTAATCTCGGAAGCCATATTTCCAACTTTTGCTACACATAAAAGTGCTTGTACAGCGCTATTTCAAATAATGTAAAAGTATACCGTATCTTTACATTTCATAATAGTTTTTAAATGCGTATGTTTGGGAATATAGATATCCGTAGTAATAGGATTATAGAGCTAAATCATGTGAGGCATAATTGAATCCACAATAGCGTTTAAGGCATAAGGATACTGAACGGTAAATATGTTGATAGGGCTTTGGACGTTGCAACGTTGTCGATTCGATTGATTGAAGTAACAGTAGTATTGCATGGTCAAGTGGTGGTTGTATTTTTCTGGGTTTTTCAGACCGTTAGCCCGTCTGCATATTAATTTTTATAGCCAATTACTTGGCCTGTGCCCCAACGTGAAGTGGGCGTCTATTGTACTTGATTTACATCCAATACAGTAGGCATATACAAAACAATACACTTAACTTGCAATCAGTATAGTCAGCTTTACTTACTGTAAAGTTGACCTACTGCACTACTGGTATTATTATTCCAACACTGGCGGCTTTTAAGTTTGTGTGCGTGCGATAGTATAGTTAATAAATACTTTACGATTACCGCTAGATTACCTCCTTATTAATTGGCTAGACCCCTGTTAATTTTAGTTAACTTCCACATCTAATTGCACCCATTTGTATTCGTTTTGACGCTTATTTGACCTTAATTGCTTTATAATGCCGAGGTCGAATCTCATCAATTTATATAAAAGGTTCGTCCACTACAGGCCTATGTAAGCTCCCACTTTAACCGTGTTACTTAAACAAGTTTCCGTTATTACTCCCCTAACAATCTCCCAGTTCTCTAACATATCCTTAACTGCTGCCACATAACCACGGCTTTCCGGGTGGCTTATTAACGTAGCCTTTAATACGTATAGTTAGCCTATTATTATTCAAAAACCTTTTGAAGGCTTTATTTGGCTATATTTTCGTTATAATGTTCGCAAGATTATTTTTCTCATTGATTCACCAGAACCACTTAATTTCCCTCCCTTTGTAGGCTTCGCGAAGTTCCATTACGTCGATTATTAGGCGTTTATTGCTAGTGGCTCCAAGCTTCCAAAGGCATTTAAATAAGCTTTTTGAGTTGGTACAAATTACTACCGAAATAAGAGGAATCTTTAGTTGCCTGGTAATAACGTTAAAGATTTTTCACAATATTATGCCTATATTAAAGCCCGCTATTAAACCATAAACCTCTAAAGCCAACACACTTCGTGAAATCCTTTTACATTTGATAAAGGTCCAGTAAATTAAGCTACCGATAATGCTAAACTGATTCTATCGCCTATCCTTATTAACGAGGGTTATTAAAACCCCGATTTTTAAAAATAGGTTCGTGTTATTTAAGAAAAACCTATCTGCAAGGATCATGAACTTGGATTTCAATAGGTTGATTAAAACTTTATTAATCCCTCGGTTCAGCTTTCGTATCTATTACTCGAACCTTTCATTTAACCGGTTAAAGTATTTTTATGTTAGATTCTATACTTATACCCTTATGGATAGAATGTTCGATACCTCCGATTTACATAAAGTAGTAATGTAACTGTTACGAGTAGGTTATTTTAAATACAGTTAAGTTTTACCTACCTTATTTTGATCGATTGTGAATAAATTAGTAACTTCGTTCTTTGAGCGAAAGTCATGGCCGGTATTGATATTAAATATACAGATTGTTGACGTATTAAAGTTAAGTTAACTGCACGTCGTTAACGTCGTAACCAAATTGTAGTTTCAAAACTTAAAGTCTTTAATCGCTTGTTTTTCCGATATTACAAACCCTTTTGTTCTAACGAATAAGGTACCGTTAATTTCCATACTCATTAGGCCGAAGTCCTTTTCTTATTTTACTAACAAATATAAGTTGTACATTGAAAACTTTATACAAAGCCATAATTTAAAGTAAGATTGATAGATTGAAAACCAATCAATGTTTGCTTTAACTAGTCCGAATTTAAATTTATTATACTATATTACCGTCCTTAAAGAGTAAATAATATGTAGTTCCTGTAACAATTCCAGCAAGACAATCCGTTGTAAGTTGGTTACTAACTCCGTATATATTTACGTTATTTTTCGGCTGTTAAGTGTGAATTTTCCTTCAGTTTCTATTAGAAAACTTGTTGTTAAAGCGATTAATAAACGTTAGCTAATCTTTCAAATCGTTAGCAATTTCATAAAGACTTAGGATTTTTCTTTATCACCATATCCTTAAACGAAAAACGTGATTTATTGTGCGGCCGCCTCGTGGGACTACCTTTTACCTCGTAAATAATCCTCCACAAAATAATCATGATATTCGGATTTTAAAGGTTAAAATCGGCCTTCGGCACGAATTGTATAACTTCTCGATTAAATAAGCCGTTCATTTCGAATTTATTACTTTCTTTAAAAAGTTTGCCAGAGGTTTTAATAATACCTTATACTCGGAGATTTACTACCAAGTTTTCTTTATCCATATTTTTCCTATTTTTATACATTGTATTATAAATACGACCCGACATGTTTTTCTCCTCTTTCATATTCCTCTTTTTCGGAGGTCGTCGGCGATGACATCGTTTTATCGGCTTATCAATAACAGGTAAAAAAAGGGTTTAATCGGCTTAGTCATTTAACTTAAGGGTCTTTATTGATGATAACCTTAATATAAGGTTTGAACTAAGTAGTATGAAACTTTATAAGACCGTTAGCAATTTCAACAACTACTCTAAAGTTAACGATACTCACAATCTTATATAGACGCTTCTATTTACCCGTCTCCTACCACACAAGGACTTTACTGTATAACAGCAAAGTAAGTACGTCGATTATTATAGGGTCTTTTCTAGTGTTAAGGGCATTGTTAACCTAATGGCGTGCCGATTCCTTTCGTAATTCCTTTAATACTTTGCCATAGGCCATTTCTCGCTTTTAAGTACTTATTAATAACAGAGATTCACTCGTTAGGTGTAGGTACGTTCTAAAGATCAACAGCGTTAATAT
Source organism: Anisogramma anomala (assembly GCA_038502455.1). Taxonomy (NCBI): domain Eukaryota; kingdom Fungi; phylum Ascomycota; class Sordariomycetes; order Diaporthales; family Gnomoniaceae; genus Anisogramma; species Anisogramma anomala. Next base: position 9,920,344 of record JASMMZ010000008.1, on the reverse strand, counting down.
TAGGCCATTAAAGCCTATAATATAGTTTAGGCCTTTCACCGCCATCTAAAGGCGTGCCTCCAGATCCGTAAAGCTTTTAATCTCTAACGTAAGGATGTTATACGCTCGGAGAAATAGGGTATATACCCTTTAAACCTTTCCAATGCTTCAGTAGGTCTTTACAGATACTTATTTACACTAGATACCCATTATTTTAGTATATTCCTAAAACTCCGTCTCCGTAAAGTTGGTGCCGGTATCGTGAACGACGACGTTAGGTAGGCCTAGGTACGTATTAATATATAGCATCCTTAACGTTTTTTTTTTTGTATCCCTTACTGAAAGAGACTTTAGAAACTTGGTTTCGCAGAAAAAAGTTACGGAGTTAACGACGTAAAAAAACAGGTTTATTATCTGAGTAAAATACATTGATAATGACCTTATAATTAAAGTCTTTATCGTTTTTGATGTAAATTTCAATCTTTATGGGGTTCAAGTATATATTCAACAATGGTAACAAAGCTTTTTAATATTTTTCCGACAAAGTATGTTACATATTTATTTCTCACGAACTTCAAAACTCTATATAGCCTGTTAACGGCTGGGTAATTAAATCACCAGCATAATCAACGTATTTATAACTTCGTCAAATTTAATACCACCGTTTTTAGGTGCTAAAGATAAAACCATAAATATATCTATTAAAAGGCAAAGGAAAAACTTTAATCGTTTTCAACCAGCTTGTTAACATTAACGTCGACGTTAACGCCAAGGGTCTTTATACCCCTTAAGTAGAAGGAAAAAGAGGTAATTGACTAAGAGATACAAAACGTAATCGTTTCTATAATATTTTAAACTACCATTATTCCTAACAACGATAATTACTTGCCTAGTTCGAAGTCAACTTTAGCCTTACTAATATCGTAACGATTAATTTTAGTAACCGTATTACTTTCTGTTCGAAATACCATGTATCATGAATAGCCTCCTATGAAGTACCTTATTATCCCTATATCTGTCATAATACTTTAAAACGTATAATTTGTTCAATGATTGTGAAGCGTAAAGGTATATAAAGAGTTAAGGGCTTTATTAAGGTAAAGATAAGGGTCTTTCTCACCTAAACTATATAAAAAGGTATGGTCAGCTAGTTATTAAGCCGCGTTAGGGGTAGTATCGTTATGCTACTTAATCTGCTTAAGGGTATTGTCGCAGTGAATTAGCTCTTCGCCCTCAAATTTTTCGATTTAGTTCATGTAATTCTATTAAAAAGTTGCAAGGTATTGGATGTAGTATATCACTTTTTTGTTGTTTCGTTCGGCAGGGGATGGCTAGTTCACTAATAGTCAGAATAAGTACAATTTTAAATTTATTTTACCATTATTATAACGATAATTTTTATGGTCAACAGGACCGCTAAATTTTCAACCTTACTAACGCCAACATAGTTATTACCTTTAGTATAAGGTCGATAAACCAGACTTTAGGTGTTAAAGACGCCTGTAGCCGTATTTATGGTCGATATAATTAACTACTGTAAGGTTTTCTTTATCTATGTTAAGGAAGTTTCCGGCCTAGTGATATATAATAAACTAGTTTAGTATACGCTCTATTACAGTTATAAACGAAAAATGTAACTGGTTAAAAAAGAATTCGCAAATAGTATTTAAGCTTTATAAAGCGTATTCGAACTCTTTAACGCCCGTAACTGCTGTCCGAACCTGTTCGCGAAGTATGGCTTCGCCAATGTAAGCTTTCCTCATTATCTACTAATATAACATTAATTTATAAAACATTTGGTTAAGCCTATCTATCGGTGTTTCTTCCTTTTTATTTTTCGCCATTATCGTGTTTTACGTGGTAATAACCTAGTTTATGTACTATTAGACGAGGTGAATATTGTACTTAAAATTACTTTTTATGCTATCATAAACTTCGCTAAAGGTGGTTATTTGAGTTAGAAAGGTTAGGTAATAATACTTGATGTACCTTACAATAATTTTAGGGAAAAGTAAGTGAAAACAATAAAGAGGAACCTCTGTTTACTTAAAAATATTAAAAAAAAAGCATTATATTCGTGTCGAAAAGATTATAAGGCTTTCCGTTTTATTTCTCTATATCGTTTCAAATATTATAAAAGTCTGTAAGGAGCTTATAATTAATGTTAACTATTTTGACAGGTTTTGGAGGTAGGTTGTCATAGTTATTCTAGTCTTTATTAATGGTATGACTTAGTAATTCAAGCCTTGAAGCCTTTGAAGCACGGTGTTAAGGGTAATTTCCAGTTGCCTAGTCCGAGGAGTATATTCCTGTCATAAAACTTATGGTAGGCTTACGCGTATAAGTAAATCTGTTGTAAAAAAACTTTTAAGGGACTTGGTGATTTTTATTAAAGTGTTGGATGGTAAAAGGGACCTAAAGGTTTTAAGGGACTTAACGATCTTATTTCTTTACTGGTATAAGTCGTTAACGTTAATTTCTCTAGCTGAGTTAGCGATTGCCACTTTACATGCCTTGCAGTCACTAAAAACATATTTCGCGTTATTACGTGGTAGTCTTAGGCTACTGTGCAAATTAACAAGTTCTTTATCGTTAACGCGTAAAGAAGCTTAACTTAACTAAGGGTGAAAGGGAGGTCCCTTAAATCGTATCTGTGAGCGTTAAGGGTTTTCAAAACCTTTTCCCTTAAAACGTAGGTCTTAAGGGCATTTCTCAAGTTAGGCTAGATTGAAAAGGGTTTCTGTTAGCTTAGTGAAGCTCTTTTTTGACATGTAAATCCTTCGTCTCTTAAGTTTTTCCTTTCATTTTAACTTAACACTGTTTTAAACCTTTTTCTATATATTAATAATCTAGTCGTTGAAAAACTTACCGTATTTGTGAAAAACATTATTACCGCGATTAAGTTTTTCGCCTCCATCGTAGTTGACGACATAGTTGTCAACAAAGTTAACCAGGTGTTCTTTTGTTAAGGCTTTATTGACATCGTACCCACAAAGTTTTTTATCGTAATACTTTGGGAAAAAAACAGTCTAATAGCTTTAATTAACTTTATTTTCCTTTAATTGGATGCCGTTTTGAGGATTTGTGTAGAATAGGTTTTGTTGGCATTGTGTGGAATGAACTTGGCGATTTGGGAGTGTAAGAATTTTGTGTTTTGGCGTAAAGTTGCGTAGGAACCTGGTGAACTGGCGTTAAATTACACGACGTAGCTTTTTTAGTATACTTAGGTGTTTTCTTTTAACACAGCGATCTTAAAAATTAAATAGGCGTAGGAGAAGAGCAAAAAAGTAAAGTATAGGTAAAGGTATGATGTAAAGGGTAAGGTCGAAGGTTATTGATTGTGATTGTTTGACTGTGGGAATCAGTCGTTTTTACTGTAGTAGTAACACCCGTAGTATTAATAACTTAGCTATTTTCTAACTTACCAAACTTTGAGACTTCTAACAGTTAATATTAACGTCTTTAATCAAGATCCGTAAAGATTTCTTGGTGTTTTTAACAACAATACCGTCGCTACCTTTAAAATTCCTTAAAAACTGGCGTAGCTCAAAGGTCTTCTTTATGTACTGCAGTAAATACTAACACAATAGTAAAGGCCCTTCGCAAGAATCTTTTCTCTACCTTAACCGCCGTTGTTAACTTAAAGCGTAATCGGAAAGTAGCCTTTTATTTTACTTAGCTTATTTGTGTTTCAACTAATTAGCACTAATCAGTGATAGTTGGGCTTTAGACGTTGCAATGTTATCGATTCAATTGTTCGAAGTAATAGTAGTATTGCATGGGCAAGTGGTGGATGTATTTTTCTAGGTTTGGTTGACCGATAGCCGGTCTGTACAGTAATTTTTATAGCCAATTACTTGGCACATGCCCGAGTATGAAGTGGTTGCATACTGTACTTGACTTGCAGCCAATACAGTAGGTCCTAACAGAACAATACACTTAATTTGGAGTCAGTATAGTCAACTTTACTTACACTCAAGTCGACCTACTTCACTACAGTTGTTATTATTCGAAAAAAATATAAATAAATTTCTTTTGGGTAGTTTAATATATTCAATAGGCAAATACACAATTTACCTATATAATAATTTTTTTGCTGTAGCTTTGGTGAAAACCTTACCTATAATTGGACTCGCGGTTACCTTATAAAAAGAAAATGGTACCTCGAAAGTGTTTTTTTAAAAGTAAATAACATTTTTTAACATAAAAATGTCCGTCTTACGAGAGTTTAGCTAATTATCGAAAAGGAAAGCGCCACCACTCAGGCGGTTTACCACCTAAAATTTGACCTTTTTTTTAAAAAAAAAAAAATGTTAGGCGTTTTATTAACTTTATGGCTAGAGGCTATAAAATTTTAGCGAACGTTGGTGATTGTTCGTACAAAAATTCTCATAAGGTTTGAGACTATTTGGTACTTAACTTATGAATTATTTATGCAGCCAAGATTTGGCGACGACATTTTTATCTATACTTATATCCAGATATAATGTGTAGTTTAGCTTATAGAGAGTGCCACGTATGGTAACTTTTAAGAAGCAATAACCGCCTATAACGAGTACAACCTCCTCGTTAACCGTCCTAGCCACGATAACTTCCAGATTCTCTATATATAACGCGAAATTTTCGATGGGTTTGGTAATAACTAAATGATTTATATAGCGTATTCTTCTCCTTATATATTGTAAAGATAAGCTCCTTTTTTGCGAATAGAACTTGAAATATTTAAAGGGATTGTTGCTAGGTTCGTAGGCTTGCCTATAACAAGTGCAAATCCGATAGCTTAGCTGCATTTCACTAGCTATTTTATTTATAAAGCATTCCTAACTCGTTTAAAAGAGCCAGAATAAGCGTTCAAACTCGCTGCGACTCTAATCGGAATAATTAGCATTTTCTGATTTCTATTAAACGTTATCGACCTATTTGCGCCAACGATTGCGTTTGCGGCTACCATCGTCATCGCAACGGTAACCATCACAGTTTCTGCGGTGATTATTGTTGCGACGATTATTGTGAAGCTTATCACGAGCCTTGCAAGGCTTACAATTACGATCGCAAGGTTTACGATTACTTTTGCGAACACGATGACCACTTTTACTAAATTCCTAGTTATACAATTTTTTTGTCCTTGTACGAGTTGGTATTATTATATTATGATTTTTCTTGCAAATACCGCTAATTGTTCTTCTAACGACTATGTTTGGCAACAGATTTATACTGTCGGTATTTACGGTCAGTAACCGCCAGTAAAGTAATTTTGAAGTAATTAATTAACACATGTATTTGCGAAGGGTTTGTCTATAATTTGGTAGTAGGAGGTTTTGTGAAATATTTGAGTTTAACGAGGTCCAAATATCAATTATAACGTTACAAAAATTTTGATTACGTCTATCGAAAGTTCCTATTAGTCATACCTACTTAAGATTAGTCTAAATGTGTTTGCGAAGGCTATAACCGTTTTTTATGAGATTTCGTAAGGTAAAGGTCAATTTTCGAAACTTCTTTGTGTCATAACCCTAATCCATTCAAAAGCGTTGCATTGGTACCTCCATGATAGTTTTCAAACTTAAAAAGGTCAACTACATATGTTTTACATCGAGATTCTCCGTATTCAACCAGAAAATGGTAGAACTTTATAGTAAAATATTGAATATAAACAAGATTTAGCCTTTAACCTTAATATTCAACTTAGTAAAGTTTTCTAGATGCGCTTAAAAACTCCAAACGTTAGTAAATATAACATTATATCTTACTGTAACAATGCCATTGTCAAGAGAATTATGTTACTCCGGGTCATACACGTTTATCTCCTCCCGTTTTAGTTGAAGAAAAGTATTAGCGACTAAGAATTAAGAGACCAGTGAGACCCGGTCCTCATAATTCCAAAGGTGTTCGGGGCTATAATGATGAGGCTGAAGACTGTAAGAATAAGGGTTACAAGAGTAAAGCCAAGAATTGTGGGGACGAGGATTATAAGAAAGAAGACACTGATTTCTCTTATATGTGAGTGCCCTAGAACGACTAACCGTAATTATCTAATAATCTTTCATTTGCTAATATAAGCCTGTTTTGACCTTATTAAAGCGTTCGTTAAAATTTACATTTATATCAGTTATCTACTACTATAAATGCCTAAGAAATTCTGGTTCGGGTGAAAGATTTACAATACGTAGCGGTTGATTAACGGGCGTATAAAGACATAGAAAAACAAATGAAGAAGAACCTAAAATAGGTAAAGAAATACTTATAATGGTAGTAGGCTTACTAATTTTACCGAGCCTACGACGAAGATTATTAGCGGTAGATTTAGAATTAGAATGGGTAACTTGCGCTTGCTTATAAGGAATTGACGGTGACGAGAATGGCGGTAGTAGCAGCGAGAATGCAACGATGGGGGCGATAGCGGCAGCAATGGCAGTGAGACTAATAGCGGCTACGGCGAGAATGACTTGAATGATGAGAGAACTGCAGCGATGATAAAGAGGAATAGAGGGTGGGAAAGTTGATAATTGTAAAGTTGAAAAAAAAAAAAAAAAAAAAAAAAAAAAAAGGAAGGTTTTGATTGAATGGGGGGAACTTTATTAACTTTGTTTTAATAGGGAAGAATTAGTAACCTGACTCCTTCCATTCGTCTTATTCAAACTAGCAAAGGGTAATATTTGGTCATTTTCAGCGTTTTTACTTACAGCTACAAATTGTTAGTATATGTGTAAGGCGGCAATATAACGTTGAAACACTGTAATATGAGGAGGATAGAATAGGAGGAAACAAATAAATAGAAGCGAAGTTCAGTGGAGCTAAGCATATATACATGCATAAAGGTATACATACGTGCCTTCCTTACTTTCCATTATCCATATATAGATCCCCTAATGTAAGTATATAGCAAAATTATACAAAGTCTTCAAGTTGGTAAGATATAAAGATATGGAATATTTTTGATTTAACGGTTATGCAAAAGTTTTTCTACCATTTCTAAACGTATGTTTAGACCCCCCGAAAATTAAAGTTTATTTGAAAATACGATAAGAATTTAAATTACGATTTTTTAATGTATTCTTCTTGAACAACAAGTTTATTCACAATATTATTAACGCAGTCAACTCTTTTGAAAAATCCAAATTTTTAAAATCCTTATCATCGAGAAATACGAACAAAACGTTAAAAATGTTGTAAATTAATATATATTGAGGTATATACTACGTTTTCATTCACAATACCGGTAATAATTTTCAGGCGACGAAGTTTTAGGCGAATATTAAGATAATGGAAATCAAGTTCAAATAGGTGCTTATTCAGGCTTATTAAAGTATTGGGAAGGCCTAAAGGGTATATGTATTACTCCATAGAGCGTATGATATCCTTATACTGGAGATTGGAAACTTTACGAACTAAGAGACACGTTTTTAAATGGTGGTGAAAGGCTTGAATAATATTGCGGGACTTGATGTCCTAGTACCAACACCGCTAGTTTATGAAGCATAACCATGTCTGGCGAGTGAATCTACGTTATTAGTAAGTACCTAGAAAATAGTTATAGCCTACGTTGAAACATTAAAGGAAGTGCAAAAGTAATCGGTATAACGTTAAGTTAACAATGCCCTTAATACTAGAAATAGCTTTATGATGATCAACATAGTTGCTTTTCTATTACGAATTAAATTACTTGTATATCGGGAGCCATGTAAATAAAATAACCTATTCAACATTTTAAGTATCGCCAACCACAAAATAATTGATAAAACTACTAACGGCTTTACGAAGTTTCGCACAACCTAGCTTAAACCCTATATCAAAGCGATTAACGATAACTATAAAGACTTTTAAGTAAAACGAATAAATTTATATAACAAATTTATTTTCATAGTCAATAAACTAATAAAACTCTACCGATGCGAACGATAATGAATAAGACAGAATATTAAGGACGAGGAATATACACTGAACCGAGTCTATATTACTGCTGGAGTTAATAGGAAAAAGAAAGATAATGAAAGCTCTAGTTATAAAGTTTCAAAGATAAAGCATTGTTAGAGCCCTGGGAAGACCTTTTAAAGAAAGTAATAGGATTGAGATTAACAAACGTTTAACTTAAGGAGTTGTACAATTTGTACCTAAATGCAACTTTAACCCTTAAGACTCAGATGTTACTATTTTTAAATCAAGAATCATATACGAGGTTGAAGGTAAGACTATATAGTAGCTGTAGGAAAAGTCACGGTTAGTTGCTTAAATATATAATAATAAAGTTAAGGATTATATCCTTACCTAATTTCTCAAGATTTAGAAGATTAGCTAGCGTTTAACGGTTTTCTTGGTAGTATGTTCATTAATTCAGACGAAAGGAAAGTTTACCCTTCATAGCCGTGATATAATACAAGTATATATGTAGTTAACGACCGATTAACAACGGATAATATTGTTGGAATTAATATAAAAACTATGTATTAAGTACCGTTCGGGGATTGTAATACAATGTATTAAGTTATTGTATGGACTAGCTATAGTAAGTGTCCGTTGGTTTTTGATTTACGAGTTGTATTTGAATTTAAAGCTAAGCATAAAGTTTTTAATATACGACCCGTATTAATTTTTGATGTAAGATGTGGAATTCGACTTAGTAGGCATGCAAATTTACCATATCTTTTTCGTTGGAATTTTAGGTTTTGTAGTATCTGAATAGTAATTAATTGAGAATTTAAAGTTTAGAACCTGTAATCCAATTATAACTTTAGCGAATGGTAATTAACTTAATTTTAACGGATTGTAAATCCATATACTTGGTATTAATACTTACCTTAACTTTCGCCAAAAGGGTTATGTCATTAACTTGGTCATTATTGATAGGAAAAACGTGACTAGAGCTTAACGGTACGTAGATCAACGTGTTCATATTAATTAAATTGTCACCCTATACTAATCGGAAGCCTTTGACAACCTATCGATTACGGTCCAAATATAAGATCAAACGAATGAAAACTTTGACCGGTTGAACAAAAGGTTCGAATAGCAGATACAAAATTTAAACCGAGGGATTAATATGGTTTCGATTGACATGTCGAGGGCTAAGTTAATAATATTTTCGAATGGAATTTTGACGAATAATATAGACTTGTCTTCACAAATCGACTTTCTGATAACTTTCATTAATAAAGATAGATAAAAAAATAAGTTTAGTATCGTTAGTAGCCTAATCTATCAGAACTTCATCAAATGTAACAGGATTATACGAAGCGTGTTAGCTTTAAAGGTTTAGGGTATAATAGTCAGCTTCGATATAGGTATGATAATATAGGAAATATTTAACGTCGTTATTAAACAGTTAAATATTTCATTTAATCCGCTAATAATCTATACCGACTCAAGGAGTTTATTTAAGTGTTTTTTAAAGTTCGAAACTACTAACGAAAAACGATTTGTAATTAATATAATAAAACTTTGTAAAGTTTATAAAGGTAGTGAGATTAAGGAGTTTCAACAGATTAATAGCAAAAACAATTCCAATAATGGTATAACAAAGATATTGCTAAATGAGGCTTTTAAAAGGTTTATAGACAGTAATAAGCTGACAATACGCATCGAAAACTACATGAATAGGCCATCTGATAACTCCAAATTACATGCAAGCGAACAGGGATATGGTGGTAAACTAGAAGACTGCTAGGGAAATAATACCGGCTATAACGACTTCTTTGATTTGCATAGTTAATTAGGGGTAGTAATGGGTTAATTAATCTACATGTGTTAAGTAAGAATGATAAGTAACTTAACTTACGTTAAGTAAAATAGCAAATAACACCAATAGCAATGGTAAACAAGAATGGTAATAATGAGTAACAGTTGTAGTAGTAGGTTAGTTAACTTACATAGATTAAGTGAAGTGATAGATGACTTAATTTACGTTAATTGAAAGAGCTAGTAGCGGCAGTAAATCAATATATATAAGTCTGTAGCAAAAAACTTGTGTACGGGAGGTGGTAAAGTCGAAACTTGGAGCCGTAGAGAAAATGAAGGTAATTGGGGCCAATTTAGATACGGAAGTTAACTGGAATTGACAGGGGTCTAACCAGTAAACGAAAATGTAATTTAGTGTTAACCGGAAAAAATTAGTGGATTATAATGGCGTACACGTATAAAACAAAAAGCTGCTAGTATTGAAATAGTAGTAATTACAATGCAGTAAGTCAACTTTACTTACAGTAAAGTTGATTATATTGATTGCAAGTTGAGTGTACTGTTTTGTAGGCCTATTGTATCAATTGCAAGTTAAGTATAATATGCGCAAACTTCACACTAGGGCACGTGTTAAGCAATTGACTATACAAATTAGTGTGCAGATTGGCTAGCAGTCTGTCAAATCTAGAACAATCTATCTACCACTTTTAATGTAGCACCAGCTACTTCGACCAATCGAATCGACTACATTGCAACGATAAAGTCATACCAACAAGAAGAACTAATTTACAATTATAGGAAACCTAATTTACTAGATTTGTTGGTAGGCCTGCCTATAGATGTAGGCCTTTCGTTGCAACGTAGTCGATTCGAATCACTATGGTTGAAGTAACTGGTGCTGCGTTGAAAATTGGTTGTAAAGTCTGAGTTGTAAGTTCTGAGTTTCGCAGACCGCTAGCCGGTTTGCGCAGTAATTTGTATAGCCAAACGCTTTGGCTTGTGCCCCACTTTGAAGTGGGCGCCTACTGCACCACATTTGCAGTGCAGTGTATTCAAATCCCAAAAACTACAGTCAATCTGCAGTACGTACAATCAACTTTACTGCAAGTAAAGTTGACTTGATTGTACTGCGTTTAACTGCTATTCCAACGAGATTTTTATTAAGTGTAAAAGGATTATACGAAACTTGTTAGTTTCAGAAGTTTATGGTATGATAGCTAGTTTTAAAGTGGGTATACCGATATAGAAAACCTTTAATATCGTTACTAGGTAACAGAAGATTTCTTTTATCCCAGTTATAATTTATATCGATTCAAAAAACTTATTTAAATACCTTTTGAAACTAAAAATATCTAGCAGAAAACGCTTTACAATCGATGTAAGAGTACTTCGTAAAGCCTACGTAAACAGGGAAATCAAAAAGTTAGTAGATTAATAGTGAAGATAACTTGACGAATGTTATAACAAAGTTAGCATCGAACAAAACCTTAAAAAGGTTTAACAATAGTAATAATAAACTATATATATCGAAGGGTATATTAAAAAACTACCTAACAAGGTTTAATTACGTGATAACGAGTAGGGAAAAAAGTATAGGCACCTTGGCAAACTAGAAAGCTACCAGGGAATTAAAGTTGATAACTTGATTAATCGATATAAATTAATTTAGAGCGTATACCAGTTTGTGGGGAAAAAAAACTTGTATATGGGAATTCATAAAGTCGGAACTCGGAATCGTAGGGTAAATAGAGGTAATTAAAGTTAGTTTGGGTGCGAAATATATTGAAATTAACAGGGGCTAAGTCGTCGGACGAAAGGGCACTTTAAGGTTTACCGTAAATAAGTGATCAATCATATTAGCATTCGTATACAAAATAAAAAGCCGCTAGTATTGGAATAGTAGTAATTGCAGTATAGTTAATCAACTATACTATCAAGTAAGTTGATTATACTAACTACAAGTTGAGTGTATTGTTTTGTGAGTTAACTATATTAATTGTAAAGTCAAGTACAGTATATGCCCAATTCAGACCAAGGCACGGGCCAAGCAATTAGCCATACAAATTAGTGTGCAAGCCGGCTAGCGGTCTGCCAAACCAAGAACAATAAATACATCCACCACTTGACCACGCAATACTACTGTTCCTCCGACCACGATTCGAATCAACAACGTTGCAACGTCTAGAAGCCCATCATTGGCAAGGCCTATCAACAGCAATGGTAGAATCGAAAGTAAAAGTGCCATGACCCCAACTCCCGAGTTAAAAACTACCTTTACACCCCCTCCTAGGCAGCGTGTCAAGTGTGCATGCACAACATGCACTTTCAGCCTTATCAACAAATCATACGGACAGGCGTGGCCAAAATGACCCATGACGGAAAAAAAATCAAGCGACTGCCCGCCCCTTCCGAACCCCCCCCCCCCCCCCCCCGGCGGAACACAGGGCTTTCTTTCTTCATCTACACAGCGGGTTCAGGGGCTCGCTCGGTGGCTGTTGAGAAGCTAGCTGCCCATGGGCCCATGGAGTGGAGGAGGGGAATCTAGAGGGAGTCTGGCGGTGTGATGACTGAAAACGGAATACTGGAAACTGGAAACTGGAAACTGGAAAAATGGTGTAAGTTACTTGCTGAAAGGAGATTGGAAAGTTGTTTTCCCACCGAAATATATATATATATATATATAAAAGACCATGCACAACACTGAGCACCAGCTGCAACAGCTTGTGTGGGCTGGAGGAGGGCCTTGTGGCACAAGTAGGATCCACGTTGGGTGGAAGCATGACAACACACTTGACTTGTACTTTGTGATTGGTTTATGGGAAGTCTCGTCTCTACTGCCCGCTTACATGGTTACTTTGTTGGAACCCGCTGAGCTGTGTTGTGTTCCATTGTCAGGCTGTGAAACTGGCGGGTCACTTGTGGGCTTGAGGGGGCTCAAACAACCGCTACCAAAGGGTACATACAGCTTGTGGATTCCATCTCGACGTCAAACATATACAGTACTAGGAATAGCTATGTGACTACATCGTTCCAATAATACTCTAATACTCAGTTTGTCAATGCGTGTGCTTCTCCGCCAACATCTCTATCTGTAATGACACCAGGGCACCTTCACCAGCCCCTGCAACCCAACACCAACCGCCCCCCCACCTCCATTATTCAGTCCAAAATTATCCATTATTCAGTCAACTCGGCAACCCTCCTCTCTAGCTCCGGCACCTGCCGCAACAGGACCTCCAAGTCCTCCCTCTCGTCCTCCAGCCGCATCCGGCGGTCCGCGTCCAGCTTCGTGAACACATAGTGGCCCTGCCCGTCGAACTGCAGGATGTGCGTGTGGTACTTCCACAGGCTGCGCCGGTGGCTGACCGTCAGCAGCGTGATGCCGAGCGCCTTGGCGTGCTCGTACATGGCGCGCTCCGCCTCGAGCGGGACGGCGCTCGTGCACTCGTCGAGGATCGCGAAGCGCGGCCGGTGGTAGCACAGCCGCGCCATGGCGACGCGCTGCTGCAGCCCGCCCGAGAGCTCGTCGCGCCACGCGGCCTCGGCGTCCCAGCCGGCCGCGTGCAGCGCGACGAGCTGCTCGAGCCCGAGCGCGCGCAGCAGCGCGAGCAGGTCCGCGTCCGCGACGCCGCGCGCGCGCGTCGCGCGCAGCCCGTCTGGGTACGTCACCTGCTGGCGCAGCGAGCCGCGCGGCAGGTACGGCCGCTGCGGCAGGKAGAAGATGTCGGCCGCGGGCGGCTTGTGCACGGTCCCGCCGTAGACGGGCCACAGGCCGCCGAGGATGCGGAAGAGCGAGGACTTGCCGCAGCCGTTGGGGCCGACAACGAGCAGGTGGTCGCCGGCTTGGAGGGAGAAGGTGAGAGCGCGGATGAGCACGTCGCCGTTGGGCGAGATGATAGGCCTGGCTGGGTTAGTCCGGTGGCAGGAGAAGAGAAGGTGGGTGGAGGCGTACACATCGATGAACTTGATGTCCTTGCTTTCCACGACCTTGCCTCGGCCCTTGAGCACGGCCTCGTTGTCCTCGGTTCCTGCACTTGACACGAGTTTCTTCTCAAAGTGGCCCTTCTTAATGTCCTCCATAACGTCGAGGAGCGAAGACACACGAGACGTGTATCCCGCCAGCTCCATGATCTCCCTGTACGAGAACATGATGCGTCCGAATGCATCAGACGCCCCCAGCAGCATCCGCCGATTCGTGACAAAGCTCTCCGTCCGGTTGCCCATATCCTGAGCGACCGATCCGGGCAGCTTGACGAACACAGGCACGCTGCAAAGCACCAGCCCCAGCGCACCCCAGACGTACTTGATGACGTAGTCCTCCATGAAGCCATGGTAGAAGCGTCGCCGCAGGATGTAGTTCACATGCTTGATCAGGGTGAAGTAGCTCTTGTCCAAGGTATCCTTTTCGACGTCGTGGCCGGCGTAGAGGGCGACCTCCTCCGAATGGTCGATCAAGCGCGAATGCTGGAAGCGAAACTCGCCCTCGAGCTTTGCCTCGTCGGCCACGTACTTGCCGAATGGGGGTGTGAGGGCGCGCATCACGTTTGCAGAGAGCTGGACGAGGAGGGACATGAACATGACACCCTCGTCGCCCACGCTGTTGGACAGCGACCATGTGTAAATCGTCTGCCATGCCTCCGTAAGCACCTGTCGCCGCACAAGGAACGCAGTCAATACTCACCATATCCAGCAACGGCTTCGCCAGATTGCTGTACAGCTCGGCCAAATTGCTCGAGAACTTGGCCACGTCCACCGCAATCAGCTGGTCCGGGTTCTTTATCCGATCGTCCAGCGCCGAAATGCCGTAAAACGTCAGCTGGCTCAGGTACCTGTCATGGATATGGTGCGTCAGCCGCGTGCGGTACTTCAGGCTCAGCTCGGCCTGGTGCCACGACAGCATCGAGTTGGTGAACGTCGCCGGCACTGCAATCAGCATCCACCACACGATGCGCTTCAGAAACTCCCTGCCGCTGCCCTTGACCAGCGCCTTCACGATCGCGCCGTCCATGGCCGCGACCTTGAGCGAGATCAGCGTGCGCACCACCAGGAAGAAGCTGTGGCTGATCAGCAGGCGCGTCTCCTTGCTGCGCCAGCCGGGCACGACGACGCGCAGCAGGCGCAGCAGCGCGCGGAAGAAGTCGCGGTTCAGCGCGACCTTGTTCCGCTTCTTGTT